>JAQIXB010000002.1:0-78559 GCA_034697405.1 Mesoplophora pulchra | reverse complement strand
TGAAGAAAATTGTTCACGAATAACACTGTGTTCATATCATGCGCCTGATTTTAGGAGCCAATCACAGGGCTTAAAGGGTGACATGGAAATTATTATATATAATTAGAAAATATGCAATTATTAGAACGTTCAATATGAAGGAAATGCAATTTTTATGCAATTTTTTCATTTAAAAGATATTAAAGAAATATTTTATGTATTCACATGTATCAGAATTTTTTAATATAATTAAAAAGTATAAATATGTTTTTTTAGATTTTTTCCTAAAAATGACATTTTTCCATTACGATCTCATATAAAATATAAAATAAACATATAAAATATATACAGTATGTATGGTTATCATGGAAGTTTAGTGCGCAGAATAGTGCGCATATGTACATGTATACATAAGTACATATTCGCCTTAATTTGCGCAATGAACTTCCATGATAGCCATACATAGGGTATTAACTACGGTATGAAGATGTACGCCGCAAACCTGTTGATTTTCGTATAATCGAAATGACCGGATGTTGTCATTATATTGCTATACTTACAGTGATTCCAGTTCTATAAGAGATATTTTGAAATTGAATTGGAATATGATTCTGATTTTTATAAAGAGTGCATGTAAAATGCAGAATCATATCCCAATTCAATTGCAAAATAACTCTTATAGAACTGGATCACTGTAGTACTCTGTTAAGTTAGGTTAGGTTAAGTTGATTCGTTTAAAAAATGCTTTAATTATTGTGTAAAATTTAAATACAAAAATTAACAGTTCTAAAGGCTTAAGCGTCAGAAAAAAATTATTGTATTTATTTCATTGTATACTGTGTTATTAAACATTGTCACATCTCTGATAATACTATAAATTAATAATAAAATTTAATATTTAATATATAAATTATAAATTTATATTAAATATTACAAAATTATTGTATTTACAAATTTAATGCTTAATTAATATTTAATATATTTTATAATTTAAAAATATGAATGTGAAAATTAATTTTAGGGTTTAGAAAATGTTAAATAAAATATGAGAATTAAATATAACATTTAAATTGAGCGTTTTAAGAAAATGTCAGAAATTAATTTTCAAATGTTAAGAGATGAAATAAATTTATTTTTAAAAATAATGCGAAAGTTTTAAGAGTTTCGGCATATTGAACATGTAATATGTTCAAAAAAGAAATATAATGCAATATATGACATACACTAAGAGATTTTAGTTACTAGTCGTACAAAAATATAAGGTATAACATAGTTTGTTGCCATAGGAGACGCAATATAACCCCCGCAGTGTCTATGGAAAACTATTCTGTGGTAAGTGGGAGTGAAGGAAAATAAGCTTTTGCTTATATTAAGACTAAACAAGAGTTGTGCTCTTATTTTGATCACGCTCCTAGTACTAGTACTAGTATAATACTTGAAATACGGCAAAATAATAATAAATCAATATGAGCATATATTCAAAGGTATGATGCATGAAACAATATTAGCTAAACGCTGTTGAGACACATTCATAGTTCATATTAGTATGGGTCACAAAATAGTTCATACTCTGCGCAAATAATGAATCAATCAAAAAAGCATCTCAAATATTACATAATGACAATTCTTAATGCTCAAATGTATGATCATGATCTCACCAAAACTACTAAATTATGATAAACATCTATTAATATATATATCTAAATTGATCATGCTTTTTTATTAAATTTCTATACAAACATTGTTAATTGATTATACTTTACACTGCATATGTACAGTTTACATTAACAGTGTAAAGTATTAATATTATTATTATAATGTTTTTGTTTATAATTAATACAATTAATTTAAAAGTTTTATGAATCACTAAAAAAAGTTTAAAATAAGAGTATGAAAAAATATTTTTAGTTTCAATTAAAATATCATGACCATAGATTTGTGAATGTTTTGTGTTCAGTAATTTCGTTATATATACAGAGCTTATACTGTAATTAGATTAAAAGCCTTAAACAGAATGACGCGATAAGATACTGTGTGCGTCACTTACGAAATATTACATTTAAAGAATATTCAGAGACACGATTCAGGAAAATAATTTCATCTGACGATAGCATACGATTAACTTAATTGTGTAAACATAGTAAAAGAGAACTTTTACAATACATATTATGCATGCATATTATATTTATATTTATAATTTTCCATTAAATATTCAAATATAATGAAAAATTAAATTACAATTTTTTTTAAAAATGTCATTAATTCAATTTCTATTTTCATTTACTTACATTTTCTTATTTATTTATCTTTTTATATATTATATATTATTTTTATTTAATATAAAATTCCATTATCAAAAAAGTTATAATAAACCCTATTTCATTTCATAGAATTACTAAGATGGCATTTCAACAGTTGTTTCTTTAGTAAAATTCTAATTTACTTATTCTTTAGGGATACACTTTTACTATAAAATCAAAACGGTGACCTCAATAAATGAACTCAAAAGTAATTCGTGACATAAGTTAGTTTAGTATTAGTTATGACCACGGTCATGAAATTAGAATTTACTAAAAGCATCGTATAATATAATAACATTTTAAAATTTTTTATAAAATCTTTTTATGAATACATATATGTACATTTATTTATATATTAATATATACAAAATATTTATATTTTTTATAAAAATATACATGTGTATCAATTGAATAAAATTACTAAATAAATAGAATTACACATTTGAATTTATTATTTAAAAAAAGGATTAATGGAAAAACATGAAATGTGTCTGTAAATGTGCAGTATATCCGTAAATGTGTGGTATTCGTGTGTGATATTCATTTTATGTGTGTATAAATGTAATATAAAAAATATATAATAATCATGTGTTTGAGAAAAACTGATGTTTTTCTGACAGAATAAAACACAATGTAAAACAAATCAAATGTTCAGCCCGAATATTAACTGATTCAATATGTGCACATACTATTTCCAAATGGAATATGCTCTTAGAACAGATATGGTATATGTTCTTTATCAATACATTGCAGTGTATGATATCTTAGATAAGCATAAGCATGTGCGGCAGATCCATGGAGAGACGCAACAGGTTGTTACTGAACGCAATTTATGTCAACAGTACAAATATATAGACATATATAGACATATATAAAAATATATAAAAATATATAAATATATATATAGATATTGAATTTACGCGTTTCTATTTCGTATATTACATTTGTTAGTTTTTAATATAACTCTATGATTATTTGAGTATAATCAAAATTTGAGGATTTATGTTAATTTATTATTATTATTGTTATTATTGAGTTTTTAAAGATAAAGATATTAATGTGAACATAAAAGCATAGTATGCCATAGTAAATTTAGTATGATGTCTGACATTTATTAGTCAATTTAAGCCCTATTGATAATTATATAAATTTAAGCTCTTTCTTTACCGGAGGAATGTATCATTATACATGATCATCAAATATAATGAATAATTTAATTGTAAATGAAATCAGTCACTATAATGTAAAAGTAAAAAATAAAAAATGCGCAAAAATTTTATGTATTATTAGAAACATTAATTTATATTAATTTATAATTTATATATAAAATAATATTATTTATATGATATGAATTCATAATAACAGTAATTAAATAAAATAATAATATATTTATATAAAAAAGCTACTGAATTACATCCTATATTAAAAGGATATTTTACTATCAGAAAGAGCACATAAACTAAAGTAATCTAAAAGTATATTTACTAAAAAATGCAGTAATATCGTTATTAATATGAATATAAAATATACTGATGTAAAACAGACATTTTTCTCATGTCTTTTTTGTGATAAAAATTTATTTATACATTGAAATTGATATAATCCCATACCCAATCATGTTTTACTTCACTTTTCCTTTAATATGCATAATAAAAGATTCTCATTCCGCTGAACTAATGAATTATAACGCTGAATTATAACGCTCAATTATAACGGTCCTCAAAAAAGATAATTTCATATCATATAAACATTCATAAATTTTATTTCTTTGTATTTAATGTAAAATTATAAATATGAAAATATTTGAGGTAAGCACAAATTAACAAAAATTAACTAACATTTGCAAAATTAACTAATAAATTTATACACATTTAATGTGATAATTTTAATAATTTTTATTAAATTTATAAAACAATTAATAAAAATAATAAAAAATAATTAAACAAAATTCTTAATAAAAGTTATTTTTAAAAGTATTTTATCATCGTCAATATCTTATTAATTTTTTATTAATATTTTAAAATTTAAATTATTTTTTTAATGTCTTTAGGCATTGATACGTTTACATTCAGAGCATTTTAATTGAAATTTTAAATTTTATAATTTAAAAATGATAAATATAAAATATAAAAATAAATGAATTATATTCTTACCTATAAATGGAATTAAACGGTGTTCTTTAATAATACGATTTTTTACTGACACTATTTACTATCACTAAATTCAAAATTTAATTATTGAGATATAAATCAATGAAAAGATAAATTCAATTTTCTATTTGATTATGGAAAAAAATCCAAAAAAAGGGTCAAAATTATAGGGTATGAAACAACAGAATAAAGAGGATTATTTGAGGCGAAAGGGAAAGTATAGCACTGTACGACGGCTTTACACAAACTACGCTTTTAGTGCGGTGATGTTCTCCCGTTTCACTCACACTTTTCTTAAATGCCGCATATCATTGCGCAGTAAAAAGTGCGCACACTTTTTTCACTCATAGTGAATGTATCAATGCCTTTAATTATCATTAACCATTAAACATTTGGCCATATCCCAACATTATAATATGTGACCGTAAAACTAATAAAATCAAATGTAATCCATAATCATTACACTAATGCTTTAGTATATGCTTTATTATAACGCCATTCCTTTACCTTTATTTACATTTTCACTAAATTATGCTTTTGTTATGTCAATGTTAATACATCAAAATTAAGTGCACCGTTTTATTCCATTTTTTAACCATTTTTTAATCACGATTATTATCAATTCATATTTAACTAATATATACTATATATTAATGCATAAATCCCTCTATTAATTATATGAAAGAACTTTGAAAAAAATAATAAACGATAAAAAAATTAATTATAAAAATTTAAAAATAAATTCTTATTTTAAATCATTAAAATATATCATTTTTTAAATTTTTTTAAAAAATAAAATTCTGTATTTTTATTTATTTAATGATAAAAAAAATATTTTATAATTTAATATTTTTGTTTAATTATAAAATATTAATGTGATTGACATATATACATTTACCGTTTGAAAAATTATAGTTTATTCATGAGAATTATTTATTCATAAATTCAGTATATAATATACTATACTTAAGTCATATAATATTAATAATGTATTACATGTTTATACATAATAAATTATATATAAAAAATTAAAAGATGTGTAAACTCCGGATATTCGGTCCTTTAATTGAGTGTTAATTTAGAGGTCAAAGGTCAAAACATATATGTCCGGAAAAAAAATCTAAATGTTCACATTTTGGAGATGATACATTATTTGCATGTCACATGAGCACATTCATTTTTACAAAAAATAATGTCCATTTATAGTGTTCATTGATAATTTATATAATTTTTATACGTGAATAATTAATACTATAGATATTACAGTGATCATCGATTTATAAGAGATATATTGTAATTGAATAGGAATATGATTCTGCTTTTTACATGCGTAAGAACATTCTTTTTCGCACAAGAATTACGTTCAATTTATTTGAACACACGTTTGTAAATCGGTGATCACTGTAATATAATATAAATATATAATATAAATACTATAATTTCAGATATAAAAGTTGCCGCTATTCCTAAATTGTTACCTAAATTAGTAGGAACGCGCTCTTTGCATTAACATTCCATAGAACAAAGAATAAATAATCGATACGGTCTTTTGACGAACTCTCTTTAGCTCTTCTTTCGGTTACATCTTAAAAATGCATTATTTAAATTGCATTTTAATACATTTATTTAATTATCACCATAATTATAAAAATATAACCTAAGTATAGACATACGCAGATAACATTTAGGGCTATAATCTAATAATTTAAAAATGTAATGAACGTTTTTATTTGAGACCCTTTAAAGGAATGTTAAGACCCTTTTTTGTTTACCATAAAATAATTCCTTTAATCTAAAGGCATATTCTTATTGTTGCACTTTCTTGAGGTGTCTTTTCTTTTCGATCGAATTTACAATACTCTACAATGTGTTATATCGCATGTAAAAGTTATAAGTTGCAATTTGTACATTGCGCTGCACGACTTTACTTAACCCTCCCTATAGATGTAGATGACACTAGTTCATTTGCAAGTCACATGAGTAATCACATTTTTGCATTAAATAACGTCCGTTATTTATATGTTCATGTTTATATCTTACTGTGTGCCGCCATTACTGTCTTATCATTTAGTATTAGTATTATACATGTATATATCATTTCTTTATATTGATTAAGTTTGGTTAGTTTAGGTCTACGGGTAAACTATGGTTAGGTCAAAAAAGAAAAAATAAATAACGAACGTTATTTATTGTGAAAATGTGATTACTCATGAGACTCACAAATAAGCTAGAAGCACCTACTGTTTTTTGGCGTGATATTGGAACGGGCGTGGAACGGGCGTGGAACGGGCGTGGCTTTCGTGGCTATTACAATGCGCGCATCAAAAGCTATACTTTATATGTTTTTGAAATAATAACTTTTACATATGATATATCCTTAACTATAGACTATAGTCACTATAGCGTTATGAGAGTACGCATTTAATATTTATGTTTTAAAATAAAAATTAATGTTAAATGACAGTTTGTATCTGAATATACGAAAAAATAAACATAATGTTACATTATTATAATCAGAGAACGGAAAGTTTCGGAATTAAAATCGTAAATATCGTAGCAAAAATGTCAAAATTTTGTAATTATTTCGTAAAATTTTAAAATTTCCTTTACTCCCCCATTAGTATTTTTTAACAATTTTTTTAAACAATAATTTGTCATTTTATGTATAAAATGGCATATTTATATTGTTATTTCGCTGAATATAGACCCTAAAATCAAAACATTAGGCAATGCATAATTCGAAACAGCAATACTATTTATGCTATGGTTACTATGGTAATAATAGATAAGAGCTTAAGTTTGTTTTGATTTTAGGGTCTATATTCAGCGAAATAACAATACATAAAATCATATGTATAAATATGATTAACATATAACATGATTTTGTTACATAATCATCACAGTTAGGATTTTATCGGAATTAAAAATAGTGAATTTCGAAATTAAAATGTCAAAATTTCGGATTATATATCGGAAAATCTATTTTTATTTAAATTAACGAAAATATTCATATATATTTTAGTAAAATATATAAATAATATAATGGACGATTTTAAACCATATAAATATATAAAATCTAAAATGGTTTAAAAGTGTCCATTATAATAATTTGTATGTTATTTTTTATATTATAAATATATAAAATTATCATTTATATAATTTGCAGTCTCAACTTTTCGGGACTTAAAGTTAGAAATTCGGACGGAAATTCGGGAGCATAAATGCTCGAAATGCATAAATGCACAAAATTCGAGACATTCGAGACTTAAAATCTAAAAATTTAAATTTCTTTTACTCCCCCTTAGTATTTTAAACAAAAATTTGTAACTTTTTCTAAGCAATAATTTCTTAAAATTTTATTTATAAAAAATAAATACACAATATATTTTTCACTATAATTTTATATTTTCAATTTAAATTTTTAAAAATATATAGCCTATATTATTTTATACAAAATTCAATATTTTAAAAATTTTAAAAATAATGTTTTAAAATTCGATTTTTAAAAAATTATTATTAAAATTTAAAATCATAAAATTTTGAATAACTTTTTAAAAATCAAAGAAAAATCAAAGGGGAGTAAAGGAAAATTGTATTAAAAATATTGAAATTTTGGATTTATTTCGGATTATTTCGGACTTTATCCTAATTTCGGAATTCCGAAATAACCCTAAGTCTGATAATCATATTATGTATATGTTATGTTATTTTATTTTATTTTTAATTTAATTTACAAAAAAAATAATTAAAAAGCGCGAAACAATTTTTATTTTTATTTTTTATTTTTTTATAAAAAGGTTTTCAGCATCTGAAAGTGAAATCGGAATATTTTACTTTTTTTAAAATTTTAAAAAACACATCATGCGATATTCATTTTGTAATTACCATATAACTCTTAAATAAAAACAATGCTCTTTTGGTTCACGGTGTAGTTTTATATTTTAATTTATTCATATGTAGAAAATTATAAAAATGTAAAATTATTTTTAATTATTTAGTAAATTAGCTATTGGCATAATGCCATTTTTTTTATTATAAATATTTTAAAATAAAAATTTTATTTTTATTATTGATTTTAATATGTATTAATGAAAAGAAAAAATGTTATAAAATCACAAAATAAAAAAATTTCGATATTTAAATCACGATATATATATATCATAAAATATAAACCGCAATTATCTTTAATCATTATGCATTATAATTAATTTACACATAATTAAGGTTTAAATAAAATATGAAAATATTAATTTTAAGCATATTCATTAACTCGCATATTACCATTATCTTTTTCAAACGTATATTACTTGTGATTAATCCAATATGTATCCCTTTTATCCCTTCTTTTACGAGGGGGTTATACTCCGGGTATAATACCAAGTCTTAAACTCGAGGGTTATATATTAATTTTTTAAGAGGAGAAAAAAATGTGATTACTCACGCTATAAGACTCTTATAATAAGAGTCAACATTTATGTTTTAAATTACGTGTTAATAATGATAAATATAATATTAGTATAAAATTACAAATGTATTTAAACGATTTATTAATATTGTAGTATCGGATTAAAGAATTAAAAATATGGATTTTTTTAAATTCCCAAACATCGTATAAAATTGTATACATACTCCGCGCTCTAAGACCGGGTCTAAAATGCCGAATAAAAGGGTTGCTTTATATTGATATGCATAATGCGTATATTATATAAATTATATAAAACGGTGGCATAAAGTGATTTTCGGGAGGTTTAAGTGACAGATTTTGGCCTTTAATGGATTAGGCGTTACGGTAATCATAGTCGGGTGTGGCACATGGTGGTCTGTCGATCGATTGTAAACCTTTGGGGATCCGAATTAATTGATTGTATCATTCTAAAGCCGATTAATGACCGATATTTTGGTCGGTGCCGTGGTCGAATATTGCGAAAAGCTAGTGGCAAGCAGAGAGCTGCACAATAGATTTTTAGTGACGTCTTAGTGTCAACCCGAAAGGGTCAAAATCCCAAAAGATCAAAATGCCGAAAAATTAATAAGGATATCACATATCTCGAGTTTCCAACACTTAAATTACAGTAAAAATGCGGGTACAGGCGCTTATGTCGCCGTGGGTATAAGACCCAACCTAACTCAACATAGTAAAAATATAAGAATTGATAAAAAAAATTGCAGTTAAAGGAGTCATGGTTATTCCCACGCCTTTTCGTACACTAAAATTCATAAAATAAAAAACTAAATATATATTTTTTGCTCAAATAATATGTTTAACCGCATTAATTTTTTTCGGGATTTTGGTCTTTCGAGATTTTGACCCTTTCGTGCTTATGGCTTTTCGGGATTTTGGTTTCGGGCTTTTATCCGAATCCCATGTCGACGCACATAAACATGCTTTAAATTCATATTTATTTGAGAATTTACATGAACATTTAGTTGAGAATCGGCGTAAATCTTTATTTTCATATCCCTAATAATGAACATACATGTAATTGTGATCCTTTAGTATTTTGTTAATTTTTAATAAAATTACGTAATAAATACGAATCTAAAGCATGTTTATGTGCGTCGACATATTTATTTATAATTTATAATATTAAACAATTTATTCGCAGATTATAAAATACTTTAATTATTTTAGAATTTAAATATATTTTTTAATTTTATTTTAATAATGAAAAAATTGAATATAACAATTTTTATTTAACATTTATTTATATTTAATATTTATTCAGATGTTTATTAATTTAATAATTTATAACGATTAAATTGCATTTTTTATTTTAATATAATTTAGTAAAAGTTCAATAACATAAATGTTATAACATTAACAGTGACAATTAAAATGTCACGAAATTTTGTATTTATATAATAAAATATTGTTTTACATAAAAAAGATTTAATTTTATTATTTATAATTAAAAATGAAATAAAATTTAAATTTTAAAATGTTCATTTATAAATTTATGCATTATTAATTTGTATAAAACATTTTATTGATTAATGTTTAATATTCTGAGATTTATTTCCTTTTTTTTGATACAATAATTAAAAAGAAATTTAATAAAAAATAAAATTCTTAAAAATAAAATATAATACAATAAAATAATGAATGAGCAAAAGTCTAATATTTGGACACGATTTACACTCAGTTTTAAAATTAGACATTAATTTCATTTGAATATTCGCTATAAGCGCATGTTTAATACACACTCTCTCTATTTAAATACAAAAAATGTATTAATATATTCGAAATGAGTGTATGAACACGGATTAAGCAAAAAATAATGACAAAATATTAATACATTCATCAATATATAGAGATATACAAAATTTGTCAAAATGATTATATTCATATTTATTATATACATATATATAACACATATACATGTATGATATAATAATATATTAGTCAAAAATGAGGCTAAGAATTTGGTCGTTATAATTTTCATATCAATAATTGTTTTTTGAATGTTAAATTAAAGCTCAAAATTTTGATATTTATTCATTCATTTAATTATTCGTTTCATTTTCATTTAATAATTGTTTAGAATATCATTAACAAATGGCGAAATGATTTTTTAAATTTAATAATATTTTTATTGCAAATAATAACTAAACTTTTAATGTAATGTCATGAAATGCTAACACTGTACATATACAACAATAGATGTACTCAATTTTCTGAAAAAATATCTTAATTATTATTTATGTGTTTTTATGTTTTGTGAATCATCATTAATAATGTGCGTTAATTCGGGTTTAATGATGATAAAAAAGCACATTAATGTTTATACGCTCTGTACAGATGTCGATTGCTTACTGCAGCCATTCTTAAAGAGCAGACTTTCTTTGTCACCCAAATACTGGCATCGCGAAGTCATAGTAATCCCTGTCGAAGGGTCATTATCTTCATTATGATGATGCTCTACAGTACTGTCCTGAATTATAAAATTACTAAATGCCTGAGTCTCTCCATTATCATCCGTATCCTTTGCCCTTTTCGCTGTGCTTTTACTCGAACCCCCGCGGGTCACTTTCGGAAAGACGCTGTTCTCCACATGCAGCTGTGCATTCACGTCTTTTCCCGCTGCACACGTAAAAGCCTTTGCAAAACTCTTTTTGAAATTCTCACTTAAAAAAGCTAAGAAATTAAAAAACGAAAACATAAGAATGAGAAAATAGAAAAAAAAGAGATCACATCAACAGTTACATAAAATAACACTAATAATTTTGCCATACAATAGAGATAACACGCTAAAGAAAGAACTAATGCCTTAAAGATAATAGCATTTCCTATGGCAACATATTCCTTTCAAATCCTTATCTTAAGCGATCCCACGAAAGGATCAACAAATAAAATACTGTTCAACTATTGTATTGTAAACTATACAATTGATACATATATTTATATTATATATAAAATTACTTTTATTTTTATTGTTATCTTTGTTATAAAAATTACAAATTATCAAAGTGTTCAGAAAAAGACAATATTAGACAAAACTTAAATCTTTCTTTATTCTGCCCTTAGTATTTTTATTATCCAAAAAAAGGCAAAAAAATTATCGATAATTTTCCTTTTAAATTTGTCATTTATCCTTAAAAATGATATTAAATACAAAAATACAATTTAATTTTACATACGTTTTCAATGTTCAGAAACACAATTTTAAGATTTTAAATTAATGGCAAAATTCAGAGACAAAATAAGAGTTTGAAAAATTTGAAAACTTAGAGAAAATTGTAAATATGTAAAAAATTACATATATGTCATAATTATTAATGTGAATAAATGTTAAGTTTTTTAGAAATATAATAATTTATAATAAATATATATATATATATCCCATGTCAATGAATTGACAGGAATATGTAATGCACATCAACAAACTTTTAGGGGCTCTAATGCTTTGTATACAATAACATGTATATATACGTATATATATAATATCTCTAAAGATAGTAATGACATTTTCCGTAAATTGAACGCTTTACATATAATATAATTGAATATGTGATAAACTTAATAATCACTTTAAACAATTACTAAAATTTACATACCGTAAAGTATTGGATTTACCGCTGTAAATATAATGATATAAAAAATGAAATTAATATGTACATATGGTTATGGGTGAACGTACCTGAATTAGCATATGATAAGCAACTCGCTAATAGCATAAAAGTGAGGCCGGCCTCAGAGTGTTGGTGTGCGGGTGCGGGCGGTAGAAAGGTGAGGTAAACCTGACCTATCCAATAGGGGAGCCAACACATTACATACACAGAGATAACTGTGAGCACCAAATATGTCACTTTCCGATGTGAGCGTTTTTTTTCTTTCGATCTGTTCTTAGGGCCGACTTTTCTCAATTTACAAATTACGAGGAAATAGAATAGAAATATGAGTACAAAAGGTATAAAAAATCCCAATGTAAATGAGTATAAAGTAAATGCCTTTTCTCCATTCATTAGCTCACTTTCGGGCCAAAATATATTACATGAAATTGTATGGGGCAAATTAATAGTTTCGGCGTACATAAATATTGGTACCATTAAAAGGGCAGAAACCTGTGTATGTAATAAAAGCATTATTTTAATGAATGTGAATTAATGATAATGGAAAAGAGATACGCACCGTCCAAACAGTTAAGCATATGAATTTGGCTATGAATGGTGTGCGATAACGTGGTGATGAAATTGGATGACATACGGCCACATAACGATCCGCGCTCATAACAGTGAGCAATAAACTGCTCGTGAATTGGTTTATGGACGTCGTGGTCATGTATATCTTACACATGATCTTTCCAAAGGACCAATATTGGTATATGAACGTAATGATGAGAAAGGGTAATCCGACTAAAAACATTTCATCGGCTAACGCCAAATTGAATATATACATATTCGTAACGGTCTGCATTTTGGAAAATCGAAGCACTACGTATATCACTAGTGAATTGCCAAAAAGACCGACCAAAAACACTATTCCATATAAAATCTTCAAAAATTCCAATATTAACACTGTGGAAAAATCATTCTTTTGATGAAATTCATTGTCATTCATCGATTCATTACATGACATATTTCCAAAGGTATCATTGGAAATCGTAAATGACATCATTGGCAAAGATGTGCTGTTAAAAGATGCTGACATATTTCCGACGCAATTACTATTAAATGTCGAATTTACTAAATTTAATAGTAACGAATTGTTCATAATAATACGCGTTTTCTTCCGATGTTTATAAAAATCATGTCTCTTTAAAGAAACGATATATTTATGTTAAATGTTTATTCAATCAAATTATTGCTATTTATAAGTATGGGTTTAAAAATTGTAATCGATATTTTTAATAAAAAACTAATTTTTATAATGTTTATAACAATAATTTATAGTTATTTACTATACATGTACACTCTAGTAATACTAGAGGTATTACTAGAGTAATAATTAGTTTAATGACTTTTATGTTATTATTATCATTTGTATCATATTAAATATTTAAAAAAATGATTTTTTGAAACATCATTTTTCAAAAATTTACTTTATAATTTATAAGTTTAAATACTAATATATTACATATACAGGGTATTCAATTTAAAAGTATATTCAATTGTTGTAAGATATTGTTAAATATTGTTATTGTAAAATGCACTAAATATTTATGCGTATATTATTATTTATTTATTTATAAACTATAAATTTAGTAATATCATTTGCAATATGTGCATAATATTTAGTGAATTTTAAAATAATACTTTGCAATAATATCTTACAACAATTAGGTTTACTTTTATTCAGAACACACTATATATATAATATAATATATACTATAAAAATATTTAATATAATATATATATAATATAATTAGGGTGCCCAAATTTAAAAATTAAAAAATTTACTTTAATTCCCCCTTAGTTTTATTAGTATAATTATTAGTATAATTTAAAGAAAGCTCTCATTATATATTACAATAATTAATATAAATGTATTTAATGTATTAACATAAATGTATATACGCCGTTATGTAATAAAAGTGCATTATATAATGACCCTTTTTTCCATTTTAATGCGTATTTTATTAATTATTATATAACCCCTGAATAATAAAATAACTTTAAGAGTACTAAATAATTTCTTAATCCAATATTGCGTTTTCTTTTAGTAATACACTCATAAAACATATAAAATCATAAAATACAGGGTGATACAATAAAAATTTTACATAGGGTTCTATGTGAAGCATATTAAGCTATATATAAATGCTATGTTATTAATTATATATTTATTTTAAATGTATTAATTTATTAAAATAAATAAAATTTATTATTTTAATGTATTATTTTGTACATTTAATTACCAATAATTAATTTATTTACTAATAAATTTACTTGAAAATACTGCCATTTGTATAAATTAACAATAATTAAATAAATATGTCAATTTATATATTAATTCAAATATATAAAATATTTAAATAATAAAATTTATTTATTTTAATAAAATAATACATTTAAAATAAATATTGTTCAATATATAATTCATATCATAGCATTTATATAGAGTATCATATGTCAATGTTATACCAGAACTATTCAATGAATGTGCATTGAATAGTCCTGTTACAACTTTGACATAGGATATAATATGCTTCACATAAAATATCATGTAAAGTTTTTATTAAATGTATATTAACATATTACAATGGGTTAACATGATTCCGGACAAAAGCTTAAAAACCAAAATCCCGAAAGGGTCAAAATTCCGAAGAAAAAATAATTTTGATAAAAGTGTATTATAATTTTTAAATTTTTCAAAATTTTTTTAATTACAGTATGAGTTAAACATTAATGAGTGATTTTTCCATATTTTGACCCTTTTGGGATTTTGGTTTTCGGGATTTTGTCCCAGATTCTGGGTTAACATTCTCACAAATTATATTTGCATATGAATTTTTAATTATTGCGTTTTATAATATTAAATATGAGGGTATTGCAACGATTTGAATCAATGTGCTAATATCAGTAAAATAAATTTTTAAAAACATTAATATTCGAATTTAAAATTCAAAATATTATTATTTATCATTAAATAATTAATCATTTATATATATTTTTTAAAAATGAACGTTTTGAAAATGCTCTTTTCATGCATATTCTAAAATAAACTAAAATAAACTAAAATGGTTACTTTTTATTTTAAGAATATTTTATGAGATAATGATATAAAATTACGAAAATAATAAAAATTTCATTAATATTAATATTAATTTTTGTATTTTAATGTTTATTGTTTTTTAAATATAATTCATTAAAATAAACACGCATTAAATAAACATGCACATTCAGTATGTTCTTTTCCTAAACAATTGTCATTAATAATATTAATGAAAAGAATTTTAATTTTATTTTTTTATTTTTTTTTTATTTTAATATTTTAATATTTTTTTAAAAAATTAATAATTTTAAATAAAAAATTAATGATTCCATTTTTAAGAATGATTTGAGACTCATGAATTTCTAATTTCCTAATTAATTTTAGATTTTTAATAAACTTTTTAATAAAAGAAATTTTTTACAAAAAAGTGAATAATAATAATAATAATAAATTAAAAATTCGGAAATAATAAAATTAATAATCATTTAATAGTGATTCTTACCCGTGCCGCATCCCATCGTTATGCTTTTCTATGAACGATAATATTTTAGTATTTTCTATTGATTTTAGCATCATCATCATCCTGTTGTAAGATGCTGATGCTAAAATCAATAAATTCGTACGCACGCGGACTAAAGCATAGACGTACTTTTACTTTCATACTCTTTTTTAGTATCCATATCTATATCAATGTTATGTAATGTAACATTTATTATAATTTTTTTGCATTATAAATTTTTAGGTATAAAAATGTTGTAATTTATTTAAATGTTAAACTTTTACCGAAAATATTAATACAAAAATTTAAATATAAATTAAAATATTAAAATTTAGTTAATTGTAAATTAACAAAATGACAGTGATAAAAATCACCTTTAAAATGATTTAAAAGTTTTAAATGAAATTCACGTATAAACGAATATGTTAACATATGAAAGGCGCATGCGTATGCATTCATTCAGCGTTCAGATGATCTATAAAATTCATTATTTACAAAATTTTCCATTTATTTTTTCATAATTTTTATGTATGCATTTTAATAATAATAATATTAATAATTAAATTTCAAAATTCAAAAAATATATTTTTATTAAAAATTCGAAATCACACAATGGTAAGAAATTTTCGAAATTAAAAAATATTTAAAAAATTATTAAAATGAAATGTCATGTTAAATACGTCCATAGATCATACGCATTCAGTCTGAAAATGGAACCAAAAGAATTACATGCGAATCTGATGATAGCACTGAAAAATTTCTTAAAAAAGTATCTGAATCCACAATATAATGTCATATTTTTAAAATTAAATGATAATTATTATTTAGGTTCAGAATGAATTCGGAATCAATGATTTCTTTGGATTTTCTGTATTCAAAGACCGTTCGAAAAAGAAACAGATTCCGTCATTAGAAAGAAAAACGCTTAAAAATTACAGCATTGAACATGGGGATATGTTATATTTATTTTCAAATGCATCAGAAGTGAATAATGAGCCCATAGCCAGCACCAGCACCATCACTAGCACCATCACTAGTGGTGTTAGTAACCACTTAAACAATTCATTATTAATAAACAATGGTGTTATTAACAATGTTGAAGATGATGTCGATATATGCCTTTTTAAACAGAACGGTCTGATTCAACGCTCTCCGGACCCAAATCTCTGTCGACACGGGTCTAATGCGAAATGTGTCCATTGTGCTCCCATTGAACCGTACAATGAAAGTTATTTACGTGAACATAATATTAAACATATGTCTTTTCATACATATATAAAGAAAGTCACAGGCGGAATCGATGGGTATACCTAAATAATTATTTTCATTTCATATATGAGATGTTTTCAATTTCTCAATGACTTATTTCAGAGGCAAATTTGCATCATTGGATAATATCAGATGTCAGATAAAAAAAGGATGCACGACACATGCACCATGGCCTAATGGCATATGTACAGAATGTCAGCCTAATGCTGTTACACTCAATAGACAGGTGTGTTCATTCACTTAACACACGTTTAATTTGAGTTTAATTTTAAAGGTCTATCGTCACGTGGATAATGTCATGTTTGAGAATGCATCGATCGTTGAAAATTTCTTAAACTATTGGCGTACGTCGGGATATCAAAGGATTGGCTTTTTATATGGAAATTACAGCGTTCATAAGGATGTCCCTTTAGGTATTAAAGCCACAGTTATGGCCATATATGAACCTCCACAGGAAAGTACACGCGATTTCGTTAAACTGACATTACCCGATCCAAATGCAAATGATGTCGATTTTATTGCCCATCATTTGGGACTTAAAAGAATCGGATGGATTTTTACAGATTTAATTCCCGACGATATTCAAAAAGGGACAGTAAAACACGTGCGAAATGTGAATACTCATTTCTTAAGTGCTCAGGAATGTATCATGTCGGGATTCCTCCAAAACGCACATCCTAATCTCTGTCACTTATCACCCGATGGACATTTCGGATCGAAATTCGTGACCGTATGTGTTACCGGTGATGAGAGTAATCACGTTCATATGGAAGGTTATCAGGTCTCTAACCAATGCATGGCTTTAGTCAGAGACAACTGTTTAGTGCCCACAAAAGACGCCCCCGAATTAGGATTCGTCCGTGAATCAACACACGAACAGTATGTTCCCGATGTGTTTTACAAAGAAAAAGATTCATACGGAAATGACGTGACGCGTATCGCTCGCCCTTTACCCATCGAATACCTATTATTGGATATTCCCGTTTCAACCCCAATGGAACCTCAGTACTTTTTTAATCAGTTACAAAACATGAGGATATTTCCGATCGAAAATCGCTTTATCGATGGTCAAACTCAGGATTTTAATGCGATATGCAAATATCTGAAGCAATTCAGCAGAGAGCAGTTTCTTGAGGCGATGTCCGATTTCCATTTATTAATTTATCTTTATTCATCGATGGAAATTGTTACGCTAAGAAACGCGATGGAACCATTGTTAATGGCGATTAAAGATTCCAATAGAAATTTGGCCAATGAATGGGCACAGAGTGAACAATGGGCAACGATCGAACAATTTATTTCGGCACAGAATGGTGAAGGTAAATATGATAATAAATTTGTTTTTTATTAAAATTACATTTTTTAAATATAAAGTGCCATCACAAACTATGCCCAATAACAATGTTGTTGTTAATGCTGAAGCGAAATGGTCATGTCAGCATTGTACATTTGAAAATAATGGCACACGAAATACATGTGAAATTTGTAATTTACCAAAAGATGCGTGATTTTTTAGATAAATGTACAGTTTCATAAATGTACGAATATATAATTAAAATTAATAAATATATATATTATATATTTATATAAAAAACTTTGAATAAACTTAATATAAATCGAATTAATCTAATCTTACATTTCATTCATTAAATAATTGAAGAAAATGTAAGTATTGATATTAGAATTAACATTTTAGATGTTTTCAATTTATAATATGTACAATTAAATGTCAAACTTTACAAAGTGCTATGTGAATGAACATACTAAAACATGACTCAAATCTCTTTACATTTTATATAAATATAAAACGAAAAAAAATTATACGTCAGTTATTTGCCGAATCCTTTATTCAAAAAGTCTGTGGTGTAAGTCATTGGCGGGAATTCACCATCATAATCCGTTCCTGATTCACATCGTTGCGTAGAATTTGACTGTTCTATAATATAGAATCATACGTGATATTTATATGTATACATACTTTTTTCGTTATATACTATTATATGCATATGTACATACAATAGTATATAACGAAAAAAGTTTATTTAACTTATAAATTATGATACGGAAATACTATACTTAAAAATTGAACAAAACTCATACTAAAGCATAACAATGTAATGACAATGGTAAGATAAATAACCGACCTGAGGTTGGAGTGGAGGAAGAGATACTTAAGGCAGCTGTGGCAGGATTGGCACTGCCGAACAATAAAGAGTCAGCGCCTCGAACAGCAGCAGCGTAACTCATCCCTGAATTGGGAGCATTTTCGGGAAATGCGTAAATTTGGGATTTAACATAAATGATTTTATGAACGAAGTCTTTCAATGTAACAATGGTGTGAAATGTTCATTACTCTATTGTTACTTTAAACGATTCATTCACTTATTCGTTACCTGTTTGAGTGTCACCACCTGATGATTGTCCGCTCGCGATGTCATTTAATCTAAAAAATATCCATGTAAATAAAGCTATTAAATGATAGTATTCACCTATGCTGTTTTATCAGAGTACAATCGCCCCCTTCGTTTAAGTTAAGATCGTAAATATACAGATAACCATCAGAAGAGGCAATTAGAACACGTGTTGCTTTTTGTATGTTCGCGACGGCGCACACATTCCTTGAACCCGATAATGGAAGACGTGCCGTAGCAAATGAACGCCATTGATTGATCATTTCAGCAACAGAAGGCCAATAACTAGCCGATTGAGCTAGTGCTTTACGACCATATGTGCTTAGGTATCCCATCCAACCCTGAGGCTCATCCTCATATTTCCTTTTTAACGATTAATTTATAAAACGCTTAATTATTATCATTTCTTACTCTTCATTGAGATCCTCCAATTTAAAGAGATGCACTGTTTCTGTATTACTCGACGCACATAAAAATAGTGAATCCGCACTAAACGAAAGTGAATAAATGCTCACACATCGTGCATATCCGCGACGAAATTCGTAAATGCATTGTCCATCAGTGACATTAAAAACTCTTATTACGGTACCCTTTTGTAAAATAAAGTATTATATAAAAACTTATTTATGATCACATTTTAGAGTATACTTTTTCCGAAGCGGATGCTAATTTAAGGCCCACAGAATCAAATGCCAAAGCTGCGAGAGCATTATCATGGGCCGCGATATTTATTTTACTCTGCAAATTGAGAGCATCGAATATATGCACCTCACCATTTACAGAATTCGCGGGATATGCCAAAAAACAGTTATCATTATTTGAGGAAAGGGCACATAATCCATTGGTATTGGATGGAGTATCTCTTATCGTATGCAATAATTTCATATCCTTTATGTTGTGTATGTATATGCTTTCCTCGAGACATACAATAAGTCGCTGACGATTCAATTTCACAGCTAATATCGTATTCGGGTAACAATAGTTACATATTTCCGTCTTTTTCCTAAAATGGCACACTTTCAATTTGCGCGGCGAAGAAAAGCCGACGATGGCGACCAAACTAGAAGAGAATAGCCTCTCAACTATGCAGATATCTTCATTCCCTTCAAATTAGTTAATAAACATTTATTACAACTTTATTATTAAATACGTTAATTGTACATTTAATTGTAAATGTTACAACAGCATTCATCACATTATCTCTGTCGTGTTAAACGTGTACATCGCGAATGTGTCAATAAAAATGTACAAAGATTAAAAATAATAATTTTGCATTTTAATTTATATATTAATTAATAATATTAATTTCCATATGTATAATAAAATGCAAATTTTTTTATTTCTAATCTCTGTAAAGATGCATCAGCATTGTATTATTATCAATATAATGCTATGATTATAGATAAAATTTGGGGCTCTCAGACATTTCAGCGCCTAACAATGTTAGTGCAGTGCTTTTTTATGCTTTATTTTGTTGAATGTGCTTTTTTATTTTTTTTAAAACTTTTTTTTGAAAATATTTATTTTAAAAATTTAAAAAAATAACAAAAAATAAGAAAAATATTCATTTTTTCATATTTATTTTTATAAATTGCACCTTTGAATTACTCAATTTTAGTTTTTTATTATCATTGTTTTTTCAATTGAATATGTCGTTTTACGTTATGTATACCGTATTAACAATCGAAGTTTATAATAGTTTTACATATGAACAGAGTGTCTAAAAAAGTATAAAATGTGTAAAAATATGTGAGGCGCTGATATTGCAGTCTCTGAAATGACGGTCTACGAAAATTTGGTACCAAAAATTCGGAGCGGATTTTCAATGTAAAAATAGTAAATGCGTAGCATTTTATAAGTATAATGTTTTAGTAATAATATACACCCGTATATACATATACATATACCCGTGTAAATATATTTATTTTATTATTATATAATTTTATATGTCAATTTAAATATGTTATTATGTTTCTGTTATTAAATTAAATACATGTATAAATAAAATTATTATTAAATTAAAATATTATAATTGTAACTCTTTGCGATAACCTCATCAATGATATAATTATGGGCGGATCAATGTGATGTTCATTATAATATGAGTTTAGTCGATAATGGGCCCTTAAACCCAACATCTGCGTCACTATACACTTTCGTAACACTCAATTCAAACGCAGTAAATCTCTTAAAAAATGTCCATTAACTGTAATTTTTATTTAATTCAATGTGTATACTTTATGCACAATTATATCTATAAATATTATATGAAAATCTAATATATGATTAATATAAACCGATAAAACTAAAAATACGCGATATTTATAATAAAATGTAAATAATTTATGCATTAATGTCATATACAAAACCGTGTGCTAAATTAGTAAACACATTTGAGCATAAATATCTATAGAAAATACAGTAAACCATAATATCACGTCCAACGTGATACGGGAATATAAAAATTATAAAAAACGGGTATAAATTTACGGTACATTTTAACTCAAAAATGCGCGATTATTTATCAATTAAATTTAAACAATAGGCGTTCATGACGCTTCAAAGATTTGCGAATATTCAATGTATTTTTAAAGAAATATTTTTTACTTTTTTTAAGTATAATGTTCAAATAAAAATTTGGGAATCTCTGAACTAAATTTACATCCTATTTTATTGAGTATTTTTAATGTGCTCACCCCACACTATAGAGACGGGTGATATATTTCGGGAAATATTTTTTTTATATTTTATAAAATATTTAATAAAAAGAGATCCAAAAATCAATCCAATCACAGCATGAATAAAAAGCCACATAAATATTGACATCATGTGATAATGTTTATTTGCATTTTTAAACTATAATTTTATTACATGTAAAATTAACACATACATTATCATATTTTCAAAATTTTGCGCTAAAAATATATTATCATATTTTATTGGATATGATATCCAATCACCGATCGAATAAAAATGCCACACACATACTGGCCTTTAGTCAAAAGCGCAATTTTATTAATTTTAGTAACAAATTTTAGCTAAAAAATATTCAATTAAAATGTAAAGTTCATTATGTATTAAAATATTTATTAAATAATAAATCTGTTATCGTAATATAATGTAATAGTCTATGGCGCGAGTTTAATGCATATAAAAAATGTGTGTAATGCACTTTAGTCCTTTTGTACTGTAATACTCTGTAATTATTTCATAATTTATATATAATCATATTTTATTAAAACTAAAATTAGAATTAAGCATTGTTTTTAGTTTAATAATTGTTTTTATGACATAATCCTTGAAATATGTCTAATAATATATCAAATGATTGATATCAAATGATGGCCCAAAAATTTACATATAATTTTATTTATCATTAAATATTATATTTTTATATTAAAATTATTTTTAGTAATGTTTAGATATGGGTATTATCTGTTCATATCACATAAAGAAATAACATATGTTAATGTGTTAATGACCATCATGAGAATATACATCAATTTTATCACAAATATTTTAATAAATTATTTATTTTAATGCATTATTTTAATATTTTAATTTTTTATAATAAAATTATAATAAAATTTTCAATCTTTTGATTAAATTGAGTTTTAATGTTTTAAGATTTTTAGGAATTTCTAAAAATTATTTAAAATTTTCATATAAATTTAATATAAAATATTTAATTATATTTAATACGAATTTTCAATATGATTCATAACTGACACAAAATAAAATTTTTATTTTAAATTTTTCCGTAATGATAATGTTAATAATTTTATTGAATTTTTGAATAAAATTTCAGATCATACTCTATATGATGTTATATTTGAGATATAATATGCGTATATATACATGTATGTGTATAGGATAATGAAAAACAATAAAAAAGAAATACCATCATCGTAAATCATATCCAATTTATCCGTAGTTTTAAATTCGTATAATCGATACCCCGTTTTTGTTCCCACAGAAAGTGACCTTCGCATATATGGATAATGGTTACAGATAATTCGTGTTAAGGTCATCACTGTCACTTACGTGCAGTCCTGATTAAAGGTGACGAAAATACCATCGGACACATCACAGTTTTCCGATCCAAAACTCATCTCTGACCATAAACAATCACTTTTATGCACTCACTATTGATTCATCATCTTATACTGTCATTTATTTTATACGCATATAATTTTAAAATTTTAATATACTGAATTAAGTGATACTAAAAACAAAAACAGTCATCAGCTGAATTTAACAGAATAACGCAGTATTTGTGAGGCATTCACGAATAACGTTTTATTATAAATATATTATTACATTCGATTTGTAATTCACATTTTGACGTATTTTCCCATATCTAATAATGTCAAAATATGCATTTATGAGGATATTGATAATACTTTCATCATAATACGTGTATGGCAATGAATCATACGAATCGTATGATGCGATTTTTAGGATTCATTAGAATTGCGAATGCTCTTTAATATGCGCATGTGCATGAATCACAATCAATTACAATGTAAAAAAGTACTGAATTCTTTAAATGATGTTACGTATGTTAAGTATGGTGAACATTGATAAAGTATGGTTAAAAGAGTGAAATGGTGTTTGGGGCACGATGGACATTTCGGTCTTTTCAGTCTGTGAAATACATGAGCGATTAATTCCTTAATTATTATCGTTATGAAAACATCAAAACGCATGTGCTAACATTGTGTAATCAATGATGACACAGTACAGTAAGTTTCGTATAATATTAACAGCAGATTGACACTCCTCTTTATTTGTGTTATGAGTGCAATCATCTGTTGGACATTATATTTGAAATTTACTGTATGGTTTGAGATACCATGATATTGAGCATGCGCAATGACGACAGAGCATTCTACAATATAACGTAACGTCGATTCTTTCATTACATGTACATAATTCAATATCATATGTCATTCTTATATTATGACGAAATTTGTAAATTTAAAATTTACTTTAATTTAAATTAAATTTTTTTAAAAAACAATTATTTAAATTTAGCATTTCATTTACAATTACATTTTGCAATTTACAAATATTCTTATAAATAACATCATAATATACTTAAATTATTTATTAATATTTTAATATTAAAAATTCTGATAAATTTTAAACAAAAATTTAATATTTTTGAATTATTTAATAAATTCAATATTAATGTTAATTATATAATGACATCATTTATTAATGTTTAATTATTAAATACATATATTATAATGATAAATGATTAAATATTTTAAAAATATTTTTAAATATTTAATTTTAAAGTATTAATGTATAAATATAAACATTGAAAATAATCATAACATTAATGTGTGTCATTTTTAGTGACATAATTTATGCTAAAAGTGTGTGCCAAATCCGTGATGAAAATTTAGGAATATTTTTATTATTTTTATGATTTTTATAAATTTTCAATATTTTTAAAAATATATTTATACATTTTTTACTGAAAAATTTGAGAGCATTTTGACGATGTGTTCGACGGGAGTTTTGCCCTTTGTTAGGGGTGTCGATTTCAGCCGCAATGACTTTCAGGTCAGAATCGTCCTCTTTTTACTATTTACAAATTACATTTAATCACATTTAAAAGTATCCATTGTATATGCATATTTAAAATAATGTTAAATTTCGTTAAATCCAAAGGAAGAAAATTTTCCAAAAGCACTGTCGGAAATGACGGGCCTCCGATGGCTTAAGTTAAACCGGACGCACATCGATTGGATTCCCGAAGAATTTGCGAATATCACTAAATTGGAAACACTGTCATTGGTGAGGAACAATTTAGTGACATTACATGGTGAAGTGTCATCATTATCATGCATTCGACATTTAAACTGCCGTCATAATAAAATAAAAAACTGCGGTCTTCCCTCTGACATCTTTCTTTTGGACGAACTTTTAGTTTTAGACTTAAGTCACAATCAACTGACGGAAGTTCCTTCGGAATTAGAAAAATCCAAAGGTTTATTGGTTCTTAATTTAGGCCAAAATCAAATTGAATCCATTCCCAATCAATTATTTGTAAATCTCTCGGATTTACTGTATTTGGATCTGAGTAATAATAAATTAGGTATTTATTAATTGAAAAATGCCGATATTCATGTATTTTTTGTTTATTTATATTTAAAGATACATTACCCCCTCAAATGCGTCGATTGGTGAATTTACAGACTCTTATATTAAACAATAATCCATTGGGACAGAATCAACTCAGACATTTACCTGCTATGGTATCATTACAATCATTACATCTGAGAAACACTCAAAGAAACTTACAAAATATGCCATTATCATTGGATTCACTGATAAATCTGTTTAACATTGACATTTCTCATAATGATTTGGTACGAATTCCCGACGCACTCTTTACTCTGCCGAATTTAAAGCGAATTAATTTAAGTGACAATTGTCTCAATGAAATAACACATGAAATTGGAGAGATATGGCAAAGTCTCGAAGTACTTAATCTGTCGCGAAATCAATTGAAATCATTACCTATTTCATTATGTAAAATGTCTAAATTGAAACGCTTATATGTGAATGATAATAAACTGGAATTCGATGGTATCCCCTCCGGAATCGGTAAACTCTATAATTTAGAAGTATTTCATGCCGCAAATAATAATCTCGAAATGATTCCTGAGGGTGTTGTTAGGTGCGGACGCCTCAAAAAGCTAATTCTATCGAATAACCGTTTAATAACTTTACCCGATGCTATTCATTTATTAAATGATTTGGACGTTTTAGACTTAAATAATAATCCCGATTTAATAATGCCCCCAAAGCCTACAGAATACTATAATCGTGCACATGGCAGTGGAATCGAATTTTATAATATTGATTTTTCACTGAATGCACAATTGAAAATGGTCGGAGCACCGAATTCCGAGGGAATTGCACATTCTTCGACATGTAAATAAATGGATTATAAATTTTGATTCATTTTAAAATTTGAATTAATTTTTAGCTCTGATGAAAGATCCAATCGCGAGAAAGTTACGTTTACGGCGACGCGCGCGTGACATTTCCAACGAAAATGACTCCACAAATCAGGCAAAAGTCTTAAAGGGCATGAGTGATTTAGCAAAAGACAAAAATCTTAAACGAAATGACGATGAATCATTAGTCGATGCGGACTTAAAACCGAAACGATGGGATGAGACACTCGAAAAGCCCCCATTAGATTATAGTGACTTTTTTGATGATGATATTGGTCATAGTCCCGGTCTTATAATATGGGAAATTGAGAATTTTGTTCCCAATCGAATTGAGAGTGCTTTACATGGGAAGTTTTATGAGGGTGACTGTTATATCATTTTAAACACTATTATTAGTGAAAATCAAAACATAAATTGGGAAATATATTATTGGATAGGATCTGAGGCTGCTTTAGACAAAAAAGCATGTGCTGCAATTCATGCTGTTAATTTACGTAATTTTTTGGGTGCACAGTGTAGAACCATTAGGGAGGAACAGGGCGAAGAAAGTGATAGTTTCTTTGAGCTTTTCCCTACGGGAATAATTTATATTGAGGGTGGTAGAACTGCTAGTGGATTCTTCACTGTGGAAGAGGCGGAATTTTCTCATCGCTTATATCGTTTACATGAATTGGCGAATAGACACAGACAATTGCATATGGAACCGGTGCCTCTTTACATTAAGTCTCTCGATCCGCGGTTTGTTTTTATCATCGATGCCGGATATAAGCTCTATGTTTGGAACGGGAATAGAGCAAAGAATACGATGAAACAAAAAGCACGACTTTTAGTTGAAGTGATTAATAAGGATGAGAGAAAAACTAAGGCCGAAATAATTTTTTTAAATCAAAACCAAGAAAATGAGCATTTTTGGAAAGAATTTTTAGATTATGATGCGGATAATTTCTATGAAATTATCGAACACATAAATATTGAAAATTATAAGCCGTTTGAGCCTCTTTTATATCAGATTGGATTAGGAATGGGATACTTAGAATTACCACAAATTGATTATAAACCTAAAAAATTAGTGAAATCATTATTAGAAACAAAAAATGTTTACATTATCGATTGTTCTTCAGATGTTTTTGTATGGTGAGTTATTTGTTATCAAAAAATGACGATAAAAGAATAATAATTTTAAATTTAAGGATCGGACGAAAGTCTTCACGATTAATAAGAGCGGCCGCTCTAAAACTGGCGCAGGAACTATTTCGAATGATAAAAAGACCCGATTTTGCTATTGTTACACGATGTGTCGAAGGGTATTATATTTAGTATTATATTTAGTATTATATTAAATGCAAAATTTATTAAATAAATATAATAATTAATAAATATGCGTAATAATTTTTTAGAACCGAATCACAGACATTTAAAAGTAAATTTCACGGATGGGATAATGCTATAGCCGTTGACTTTACACGTACAGCAGAGTCTGTTCATAGGACGGGCGCTGATTTGACCCAATGGATGAAGCAACAGAATGTTAAAATCGATTTATCAGCACTTTTTATGCCGCGACACCCGCCAATGAATAAAGAAGAAGCATATCAACTAATTGAGGAATGGAATGAAGACATTGAAGCAATGGAAGCATTTGTTTTAGAAAATAAAAAGTTCGTCCGATTGCCCGACAACGAAATGGGACATTTCTATAGTGGAGATTGTTATGTATTTTTGTGTCGTTATTGGGTTCCCTCAGAAATTGACGATTCAAATGAAAATAGTGAAGAGACAGATGATGATTTTCAATGTGTGGTGTATTTTTGGCAGGGGCGTGATGCTTCTAACATGGGATGGCTCACATTTACTTTTAGTCTTCAAAAAAAGTTTGAATCTTTATTCGGAGAAAAGTTAGAGGTCGTCCGTGCCCATCAGCAACAGGAAAACCTGAAATTTTTATCGCATTTTAAACGCAAATTTATCATTCATAATGGAAAGCGTCCTTATGGTGGAGAAACAGTTTCGAATGTGACAGAATTTTATCATCTGCGGTCAAACAGTAACCCTATCACTTTGCGATGCATTCAAATAAAAGTCGATTCATCATATTTAAACTCTGAGTTTTGTTACATATTGAAGATGCCTTTCAATTTAGAGGATAATACAGGATTAGCATATGTTTGGATTGGATCTAAATCGGATGAGGATGATGCTAAAACTGCTGAAGAAATTGCATTGCAAATGTTTGATTCTGATTATTATTCAATTTCCATTATAAATGAAAATGAAGAGACCGATCAGTTTTGGAATGCATTGGGGGGTGTGAAAGCATATGACACTGATGCCACATATATGCAGTATACACGTTTATTTCGATGCTCCAATGATAAGGGATACTTTTCAGTGTCAGAAAAGTGTTCTGATTTTTGTCAGGATGATCTCGCAGATGATGATATTATGATTCTCGATAATGGAACACACGTGTTTATATGGGTGGGGTCACGCTGTAGTGAGGTGGAAATAAAATTGGCATATAAAAGTGCTCAGGTTTATGTTCAAAATATGCGTGTTAAACAACCGGAGAGAACGAGAGTCTTAATGCTCACATTAAAAGGAAAAGAGAGCCGCAGATTTACTAAATGCTTTCATGCATGGGCTTTACATAAATCTGTTAATGACCCGCGCATAGACATTGAAAGACAATTATCATCTGTTAATTAATTTCTATTTTATATTAAATTCTTTATATGTTACGTGTGAATTGTTAAAAATCTAATTTATTGTTTTTGATTTTTAATTAGTTTCTTTTGCATATATTACAATTATCATAGTTTTATATTATAAAAGAAATTTTCTTAAAAAAGTATTTATTATATTAACTAAAAAATCAATAAAATAAAATTTAAAATTAACATATTTTACAAATGAGAGTCCATATGATTATCACAATTATGTTTGGGGTGTATTTATATGCGTTATTTTTGCATGAAAAAGCGACTGATTTTAAATCCAAAAGTGATATTCGTTTACTTTTAGTAAAACTATTCCCATCGATAGAGTTAACATTAGAGTGAAGTGTGCACGTACTTTGACGAGCGATTGAATGCGCGTGAACAGATGCTTCTATATTAAGAATTCTCATGTCACTAATCCATCGTCTTAACCATTCACTAATCCATAGCAAACTGCAATCACAGTTCAGAGGGTTATCATCTAAGAGGATACCCCCTGAAACTCAACATATTAGTGTATACTGTGTATTTATTTTTGTATTATACATAATTATACATATAATTAATATAATAATTTTTCTAAATATTACCGTTAAAATTTATTTGTCGTAAATCCTCTTTATTCTGAGTCTTTTCTGTGTTTAATGATGTCAAAAAAACTTCAGGTTTTAGTGTACTCAGTTTGTTTCTTCTCAAATCAATAGTCATGTATCTTATTCCCGATAAATACCTTAACAATCCTTTTGGCAGTTTCGTTATGTTCGTATTCGTTACACGCAGAGTTAAATCATGGGTCAAATGAAAGCCTAAATTTATCATTTATTAAATTTCAATATTTTACAGTAATTTAACATTTTCATAAATCATATTTACGCATTAATTTTGTAATGCATAGTTACATACCTCATATAATATATTATGTATGACGATGATTTAAACAAATGCATTACTAATTTTATATGCAAATATTATTTACGAGATTGTTAACTCTCTGTAATATGTTTAAAATTTAAATTACCCGAAACTAATACACTAAAACCTTTACAATACGCGTATTTTTTATAATTGTTATTATAATGCTTTAACCTCTACTGTCCTGTCTAACTTTCAATGCCAATTTTTAATTAAAAATAATTTTTAAAAAATTTCTAAACATTATAAAAAAGTAAAACTTCAGGAATGTCTCATCCATACATAGTTCTAAATTATAATGTAAAATTAAAATTCGGTCATTATGATTCATGAATTTTTTGGGTCTAAAGTCAAAAATGGCATATTTCATAATTTTTAAATTAATTTTTTCATCTTTAAATATGCTTAAATATTAAATTATATATTTAGCATTATATACATAATTATAATTCTAAATAAATGTATTTTAATATTATGAATTTTTTCAAAATTTATATTTATATGTAAATAGTATACACTGTAATAACATAGAGTATCCAAAAGTAGATAGTGTTTATAAAAAAGTAAACGAATAAAATAAATAATTATACAGTTTTTCGTTATATGACTCATAACTCATAACATGTATAACTATTATTACTTTTGTAGCATTTGTGATTTTAGTGGGTTCGAGTGTCCGGTTTTCGGGTAACTGATTTTGGCCTAAAGGCACTCGGATAACGCCCGCGTGACTGGTTATAGCCAAAATTGAATAAATGAAACCCAAAACACCACAACCGGATATCCGAACACCCGAAGGCCACAAAAGTTATAATTTCAACATATTTAATGTATATTTATCTAATATTTCAGTTCGCATCGCATTAAAAAAAAATCCGCTAGTTATTCTAACTTTTATATACGCCTCAAATCTATATCAAAATATCATGAATTTAAATGTTTTTTAAATAATAGAGACATAAATTTAAAGCAAATTCAAAGCAATAAAAAAGGCATTAAAAATCTCAAATATATTTATTAAAAAATTTAAAACATTTTATAATAAAAAATTGATACCCAAAAATGAAAAATTAAACGTGATACCATATTATATTGACACATGTGCATACAAATACTAGTATATTAATGTAGTATTATGTATAAGATGTTAACATACCTAAAAAGGCATCGGGGAATATGTTAATCAAATTGGAACCCGTGATTATCAATTCTCTTAATTTAGTTCCAAATGCCCATTGAATTTGATGTGAAAGCACTGGTTCCTGAACATCGATCAATGCACTTTTGAGTGAAATCGCTTTTAATAACAGATCATGTAAACGAAATGATCGAACATTGGGATAAGTGTTGGTTTTCAATGAAATTATATGCCTAAAAATTAATTCACATTTAGATATATTTGTATCAAAAATAATTAATTTCTCATTAATTATTTATACCTATGATTATGCAATAATCGTGAATCGATGTATTGCAATGTTAAGCCTCTAATGTCCAAATGATTTATTTTCTTTAATTCTGCGAAAGTGAACGTGTCTAATATATCGATAGGATTATAGGCTATGTTAAGATGTTGTAATTCAGTCATATATTTCCAAATGTGTCGCGGTACATCGGTTAACAAATTTTTTGAAATGTCTAAATATTTGAGTTTTCGCGTTTTAGCTAAAGACATCGATGGTATTGTTGCAATTGCATTGTTAGAAATATCCAAATATATTAATTGAGGCAATGCTAATATAGGAACGTTAATGAGACTCACATTATTTAGTTTCAAAATATTTAAATTTTGTAAATTTTTGGAAAAACTTTTATTAATATTAAACTTTTTAATTGGATTATGTGAAAGATCCAATTCTATTAAATTAGTAAATGTGGAAATTGAATGTTCTAATATCTCATGAATGTTATTATATGCCAAATTCAGTTCAATTAAATGTTCGCATGACATAACAGTGAATGGAATCTCTGTGATGTAATTATGTGAAATATCCAAATGTACTAAACTTTGCAGTGCTGAAAAACATTTTGATGATGTTTGTTTTGCTACATTCTGATTCAGTTCATTTTGCGCTAAAAGTAATATCTCTAATTTAGTACCAAAGAAAACGCTATTTTCAGGAAAATGTTTTAAATAATTCTCAGATATATCCAAAATGCGTAAATTGATCATATTTGCAAATAATGGACTGAATGATACTAAAGATGTTATTTTATTGTGTCGAAGACTTAGCATTTGTAAGTTTTGACAGCAGCTAACGTTATCATGAATATATGTTATATTATCCGATATAAAATTATTGTTTAATATCAATATTTGCAATTCAATGCATGAATAAAGTGCGTACGATGGAATATGTGTGAACATATTATTTTGCAAATACAGTGCGTGCATATGCGAGCATACTGTATCCATAAATTCTATGGGTAAATGGTGAATTTTATTGAATGAAACATCCAACACACGTATATCCAGTGTTTGCTTTAACTGATAGTGATCGTTTTGCGTCGAATTACTTATTTCATTTTGAGACTTAATACTAGTAACAGTACTAGAAACAGTAGAAATAACAGCAGAATGAACTCGCAATTGACTTATTTCATTGTGCGATACGTTAATGTACATTGTATTGTGTGCGATATTTTCTTCAATCATTTCAGTAAACATATCCAATGAAAAAGATTTCAGTCGATTTTCATTGAGCAAAACAGTTAATGATACGGCAGAAAATGACAAATTAAAGAATGCGCCCCTTTCTATTGTCTTAATGCGGTTCTTTGAAAGTAATAGCGTTTTCACTTTCGAAAGACTATCAAATGCTTTCCTTTCAATTCTTTCGATTTCATTATTATTCAGTGCGATATTTTCTAAAAGCGCTAAATTACTAAATGTTTTACTTTCGATAATTTTGATATGATTTTGATTTAAAATGACAGTGCTTATGTTTGGGTTATGTTTAAAATAATCACTTTTAATCTCTTTAATTTCATTTCCTTCAAAATCATAATGCATAATCGATTTAAGACTCTGATAAAATCGAAAAGAAATGTATGATATTTTATTATAATCGATCTGAAGCCATTTAAGGTTTTTTGGAAATTCAATTTTATTAAATATTTTTTCTGATTTTTCAGCATTTAATGAATTACTAAATTCTAAGCGTTCCAAATTAGTTAATGGCATTAAAACATTATGATCCATAAAATGGATATTATTTCGTGATATGCGCAATTCTCTTAAATTTGTTAAATATTTAAAAGCATTTTCCATGATTACATTAATCTTATTTTTTGATAAACTTAAAGATACTAATGAAATTGACCATGGACCAAAGTCATAATCACTAATCGCTGTAATTAAATTATCATGTAAATTGAGCCGTAATAATTGTTTTAAATGCTTTAGTGCATGTGAAGGCACAGATAATAGTGCGTTTTTAGAGAAATCAATCATTTCGACAGATTCATAATGAGAAAGAGAATCATCATCGATATGATTGAGTCCATTGTTTTTCATTGAAATGTGCTTAATTCGTTTGAGTGTTTTCAGTGCATATGGAAATGTGTTCATAGGATTATAATTAAAATCGAGCACTTTAAGCTCTGTATTGAGAGGACCTGAAAATGCCTCTGAAGATATGGATTCGGATGTGATACGATTATTTGAAAGTGATATGCGTTCAGCAGATATGTGTTTAAAGGCGTCGTTTGTCAGTGAATGGATGAAATTAAAGTCAAAATGCAAATCCCTCACGCGGAGGAATGAATGAGAAATGTTTACATTGTCTCTGTGTTGCACTGTACTCTCCGCTATAAGAGGATTATATGTGTTCAAAGCTTTCCTCTCCATCGTTACCATATCTGTATATTCTAACGATGAAATCAGATTCTGACTCAAATCCAATACTTCTAAATTGTTATTCGGTACTTTCACATGATACAAGTAACGAATGAGATTCCCTCTGAGAGTGAAATATTTTAGATTTTTTAAATTCCCTATCGTTTCAGAACTTATTTCTTGTAAAAGACAGTTGCCCATTGATAATGTTGTTAAACTGCTTGGAAATGGACTTCCCTCTATGCTAGTTATCATGTTACCATCCAAATCTAAGTATTCGAGGTTTGTAATAGCACTAAATGTCTCATCATGTACTACTGATAAACTATTTTCACTCAAAATAATACTCCGTAAAGAAATTAAATCTTTAAAATCTTTGCCATTCACAGATGCAATTTTATTTGCTCTTAGACTAAGCCATTGGAGATTGTGAATATGATACAATGCATGTGATGGAAATTCCCTAATATTACTGTTACTCAATTCAAGAGTTGTCAATGTTTGCCCAATACTAGCGAATGCAAATGCTTCAATCAGTGATAGTTTACTCCTCGAAAGAGAGAAACTAGAAACTGTACTATTTTCAAAGCTGTTGTTAAAGAGGACCCTTAATTCTGAAGCGCCGCGTATTCGAATCCGATAATAATGCATATTCGAAAAGAGCGGTAATTTCGTCATCGGAACACCGATACATGTCACTTCCGCTAATTGTGTACTAAGATCTGAGCAAAAACATAACCTATTAAATTCACATGGATTCTGTTTCATGTAAACTTTCGTTTCTTTTAAAGAAATTATATAGAAAATTATTAAATATTTCAAACGATACATTTTCAATCCGAACATTATTCTGCAAAAATTAAAAAATTTATATTTAGACTCTTTTTAAATATTAATTTTAGAATTAAGCTAAAGTACAATTAATAAAAATGTCGTATTTTCTATATATTTTACACCTAAAAATGTTTAGGCAATTTTCTTATTACACATAAAAATAAGTAAAAATCAAAGGACAAAGTATGCTTTTTAGTTTATCTATTTGAGGATCCTTAAGATTATAACATTTTGATATTTTCAGCATAATGACTAAACATAGATTGAATTTAAAATAAATAAATAAATAAAGTTTAATATTCACAAATGTATTATAAAATGATAACCGCAGTCTACGCGTAGTCACAGTTTATACATGGTGATTCATCTCAAACTCTACATAGTTTTATAGAAAGAACATTAATCTATGTACAGTCGAACCACCCTAAGGAGGAATCAATTGGTAATGGGGAACCTTTCTTCTTAGGAAAGTTTCCATCTTAAAGAGGTTTCCATATTTTTACATTAATATTTTTAGTATGTATACATTTTAACTTTAAATTATGATAATATATGATTGAGAAACTCGAATATGTTCATATAACTTTCTTAATCATTCCATGGCATCGAAGTTTACTTAAAAATTTTTATTTTCATTTCTATAATACATACAGACATGGGACTTTTTCAATTATATTTATAATTAATTATATTTTAATAAAATATTTTGAAAAAATTAAAAATGGGCCGTTTTTTAAAAAAATTTTAATTTTTTTTAAATTTACTTTTTGGGAATAAATATTTTATTAATTCATGACTGTTATATCAATGTAAAGGTCTTTTAATTCTGGATCCATTGATATATATAATTTGTCGATATTTAAATTAAAGGGAAAAATTGCGGTATTTTCAAATTTTAATAAATGAAAATTTTTGCATTTTATAAATCTAAAAATAGTTATATGATATTTTTAAATTATTTTTTTAAAAATAAACCAAAAGTTAACTATCCCTTTGGTAAAAAAATAATTTTAAAATATTTAGAAAATTTTCGCCAATTTACTTTTATACAATATATTTGGACACGCAGTACAAAGGTAATTGCAACTTTAAGGATTATATTAAAAATATGCATATTTTACCATGTTAATGTTGAAATTGTTCATACATAAGCATACATGTCTTAATTAAAGGAGAGATATATTATTACCAAAGATAGAATTTTTGGGGAACAAAAGTCTTAAAAGGCAGAGAAATTACGGACATTAAAAATGCCAAAATGAGGATCAAAAATGCGGAATTATAATAAAAATGCGGAAATTTTTTATTAATTAATACATTAACATAAATTTAAACATATAAACATTAATTTAATAAATGTTTTTGTTAAATCAAAAATATATTTATTTTTTCTATATTTTTAATGATTATTTTATAAATTTCTGACAATTCCATTGAAGTGTCAGATTTTAGTTTTAATATAATTATTATTTCGATTAAAAATATGTCGTTTTACGTTTCCATATGCCGTATTTATTATCAAAGTTTACAATCGTTGTATTTTTAGCACAAATTTTGAAATTTGAAAACGGTTATAAAAATGCAATTTATATAATTAATAACTTAATTATACTTTAGTTTATAAGTTTTTCATTATAAAATTTCAGTTCTTTAATTTATAATTATAAATTCTATGAAAAGTGTAAAATAAAAAATTTAAAAAAATCATTTTTTATAAATATGATATTAAACACCGTCAAAAAGTCATATATTATTTTATAAAAGCCATGAAAATGAGGAAATAATGCGGAAATACCCTTAAATTCGGACTTTTCCGGAGTCTTTGGGAAAACAGTAAAATGCGGAAATTCCTCAAAAATTTCTATGCATATTTTAGGTCCTTATACTTGATTCGTACACATTAATTATTTTCCGCACGATTCAGTTACGTTTTCTTAGATGCGGAATTCCTCAATAGTCCCATCTCTGATTATTACTAAAAAAGTTGTTATTAATAAATAATTTTAGTAAATTGTGTAATGAAATATGCAGTTTCATCAAAATATTTATGAAATTAAATCATATATTTTGTATCGAATGACATTAATGCTGCATTAATACGTGCATTTCTTTAGTCCTTAAATTATTCAATTATTGGCACGTTCTCTCACAATTCCATGGGAATAATGAAAATGTATGTATCATCAGATACTATTTTAATCGATAACCATCATAGCATTTGTTACAACTGTAGTTACACTTTTTGCAAAGAAAACGTATTTTCCATTGAGAGTAAAGACAGCAATATATTCCTTCTAAACATAATACTGTTTCCACTAGTTAGCTAGTTGCAAAACGTGACCTGCTGATTTAACGAATCAGCACACCACGATTGCCTTATGCCCCTATGGGAAATTTTATCGTACATTTTCTATTTCTACTATTTTCTACTATTGCCACTCCAATTGCTTCTTTCAACGTTTTCTGTACCTTTAGACCCTCATCAGACATCAGACTGTTCATTTCCAATTTTATTTTATTCTTTCTCTTTACGTAATCAATATTTTTACATTCCATTATATTCCATTATATTTCATTACATACGTTGTATTTTATGTGATTCATAACATAAGAAAATTATCAAAAACTGTTATGTTAAAACTAACGTCACATAATAATTATATTAATTATATGCAAAAATGATATTACTGTATATTTGAAAATATATATTACTATATATTTATCATTATTTTAGGATATTAAAATTATTATTAAACATTCGAAATTATTCATAACAATTTAAAAGTGTTGACACAAAATGCTTAAACCATATTTTTTGTTATAAATCATTTTAAAGTTAAAGATTAGTCTCAATTTGCATAATATATAAATACATTAATCATATAAATTTTATTTTATTATTTATTTCTAACTTTAAACGTGTAAATATTACATATGAATAAATTTTTTAATAAAAATATTTATAAAGAAATATTTTAGTATCTAATATTTTTCAAAAAAATATATAAATTTTATAAAATATAAACTTTAAAATTTTCATAGAGAATCAAATATAATATAATATATAATATTATATATATTGCGTCTTATGATGGGGTTTAGAAAAAAGAATAGCGCTGTATAATGATCAACGAACCATTACTGAATAAAGACGATATATGAATACATAATAAACATGAATGAGAAAAACGCTGTGAATTTAAAGGAATTCTAATTTAAGGGAATATCAAAATATCTTTGAATTTTATTTTCAAATTATATTTGCAATTTTCAGCTCTGAATTTTTATTCATTAAATATAATGAATCTAAAAATTCTAAAAATTAGAAAATACTAATAAATAAATTAATCTGTTAATAGGTTATTAAAAGTTTAAAAATAAACATGTCATTATTTTCAAATATTATTTTATTTCTAAGTTAACTTAAATGTCAATTAGTTTTTAATATTTAATATAAATAAATAAATATAAATAAATATATTTATATATAATATATTTTAACATTAAAATTGAAGTCCTTTTATTAACTTTTCCTATTATTTCCATGTTTTCATTGATCTTAACCAAAGCCATCATCAATCATGATATAGCTCATGTATAACTAAACTCAGGGAACAGACTAATGCTGTTTAATGCCAAAACGACAGCACAATTGAAAATGTAATTAAAAAGAACTATGGTATACCTCAATATAAGTTCTTTGTTTAAAGAAACTGCATTCATATATTCAGATTATTACATTTATTTTATATTTATTTGATATTTGATATTTAAAAAATATATTTATTTTTCATTAATTTTTCAAAAAATATAAATAATTTGTCACTAAAAATACTAATAAAATGATAATTATAACGAATGGGTTTTGTTGAAAATGTTAATAAATTTTGCTTTTAGAGTAATGCTAATCCCATTCTTTACTTTTTATATATAAAAACATAGGATTTTCGTGATAATTTCGTTTCAGTCCATTATCTAAAAATTATGATAATGATATTCTTTATGCGTTAATATTTATCTCAACATTTTGTTTCATTTTTCTTTTCGTTTCTTTTAAATCTCATGAATCCCCATTTCAGCACATCATCGCTTAAATTTTCCTTTTGCATTACTAAGAGCCAATCACTTTGAATTCGCTATTAACTCAGAGCATGTATTAAGTGAGACTTTCACTGCTGTCACCGTTTTGAAATCCCTTCACCATTTCCCACATGTGAATTACTAGTGAGTTACTAGTTCATGCTGCAAAACTTTCCAATGAAATAACATCATCGAATGCCAATGTTGTCACATGAAAGGACATTGCATTTACACAATGAATTCGCACCTCAAATTTAGCAAATTCCTGCAGAATTTAGATTCCATGTCTTACGCTTAAATAACTTTAAACACTCTCTTAACATTTGCAACAATACACTCTTAAAAATACATACATTGACGTGAATTGATCATATCAGAAAACATACAATAATGTTTGCGGATAAAAGTGTAAAGTTAAAACTGAACGTTTATGTTTACAGTTTTATAAAATATAAAGATTTTGACCTTAGATCGATCACCAAAGAAATGATATACTAAAGTGGGAGCATATTGGACTAATAGCATATTGTGATCGCTCAATTTAAGAACACTAACTTTATATATCACATTCTTTCGTTAATAAAAATAACACTCATAACGTTCGTTCACCTCTTATAGTGAATTCATTAAATACCTTTATTATGAAATCGCTAATAACTTATTATTGAAATACGCTAATGATTTATTGCAATGTTCACATTCATTTCACTCAAAATGACGCATTAAGAATTAATCGGCATTATGCTTTAACGATTCGCGTTTTTTAATTAAAATATATGTAATCATTATTATACATTAATTAACACATTTATGCATTGATATTAAATAAAAAAAATTATTTATTGTTTTTTGAAATATAAAGAAAAATTAAATAAAATCTTTAATCAATTTTTTGACATAATTATACTTTATCAGGAGAATTTAACAATCGCTTATATCTTGAGTTATAAGTATCACTGTAACTGCATTTTCTATCTCATCTTCATTTTTTATTTATATCTATTCTTATATTTTTATTAGGTTAGGTTAGGTTGGGTCTTATACCCACGTAACCTAGACGCCTAGCAGTAGACGCCTGTATCCGCATTTTACTGTAATAATTTTAGAGTAGTAACTCGAGATATAAGTAATTATTAAATACGAATAAAACATAATTATTTAGTAAAAAATATATTATAAGGGATGTGCATTTAGGGAATGCTAAAAATTTAAAAATCTTAATAATAATGTTATTAACTTAAAGTGCATTTTTAGGTTTGTTTTTTATTGATACCCATGACGTAATTACTTAGTATATTTCAGGGATAAAACATGGATCAATCCTATATTCATTACGTCATGGAAGACACTGTTAATAAACCTATTCATAAGTGCATTTTATAAAATTGTAATTAAAATAATTAAAATAATTAATAAAAATAATTAGTAAATTTCTTTAAAATGATTAAAAAATATATTTATAAAAATATTTTTAAAATTCAAAAAATTGTCTAAACTTTAGATACACAAAACTTAGGGAAAATCCTGATCGGAATGGTGTCTTTTAAACATTGCAATTTAATAGTTATACATGAATCGAATAAAAATAATTACCCTTTTGTTACTTCTGATTTTTCCGGTATTATTTTAATTTCAAAAAAATTGGATATTCCCATTTTATCTATTTTCTTCAAAGGTTTAAATATAAATTCAAAACGTGAGAGGTTTAAAAATCTTATTTTATAAATATAAAAATGTTAATATTTAAATTATTACTCTTTTTACAAAAATATGACAATAGTTTTATTATTATTACTCCGATTGGCCATTTATGAGATCATCGTCGTATAATAAGTGCGGAGTGAATTTATAAAAATGTTCAATAAATTCTCATTAAATTATTGCAATTTATTAATAATTATGTTAGAAAGTTGTCTATAATTATTATACAAGTAAATTTTAGTTAACTAAATTAAATGTGAGATAAAAGTAAGTATTATTTAAAGATTTAAGAATTCTTTTTTAAAAATATATAATGTTTTACAGAAAAGTTATGTCAGATTTTGCAAAACATTTAGAAATTAAAAAAATTAAAACATTAAATAAATATTTTTAAAAATTTTATTATAAAATATTCATTAATACATATGCAAATTTATATGTGAATTATGAATTATTAATTTTGAATAATTTATTAAACGTTTTAAAAAATACTTTTATGATCACAACAAAATATTGTCTAAATTTTTCTAAAACTTTTTTACACTTAAATAAAATATTTTAATACAATAAAAAAATAAAAAATTAAGTATAAACTTACCTTTGTTATTGTGAAAGATTTTCTTTTTAATGTAATTTTAAAATTTATATATTTATCATTTTTAAAATCTAAAATATATTTCAATTATGATATTAAAAGCAATTTTTGTGCATTATAATGAAACATTATGAAAGACTGATTCTTCTCACAGCACTTTCATATAGTAAATGCAGAAATGTCAAAAGATCGCTGTGAATTCATCTCTCAGCATCACAGCGCATTTCCCTTTTCCATACTCACACTTTTGCATCATATTTAAAGATCGATTCACTGAAAGCATTTATTTATCATTTAAATACATTTTATATTATTCAAAATTTATTCATAAATAAATTCATAAATTATTTATTAAAAAAATAATAGAAATAAACATGTTATATTACTAGTATTATATTTAAGTTTACTATGAGTTAACGTAATTATATTTTTATACATAAAAAGTGTAAAAATTCGTTAAAAGGGAACAAAACTCTTTTAATATTATATTTATATATAACAATTTATTATTTTGACATTTGTTTTTCTTATATTTTCAGTAAGTTTTAGTCAGAAATTAGTTTTATTTCAAAATTTATAAAATATGTTCCAAAATTTCAAATGCTTTAAAAATTGACAAAAATTGCAAATCTTTGCAAAAATAAAATTTTATAATTTAGAGACAGAATTGTAGAATAGGGTTTGATTAACACCCATTACATGTTAGTTTATTATGAGTTAAGGTCTATGTTTAACTTTAGTATATACAATGTAAATATACATGTAATGGTCACAAAGGGATACGCTCCTTTCGTCACAAATTTGTAATTTAATTTGAATTAAAATTTCCATAATTTAAATAGAATTATAATAATTAAAAATTAATATAATTGCAAAATCCCAAACTTAATTACTATTATTAAATTTTTATGATTCAAATATGTAAATTAACTTTAATCATTATTAATTATGCAGTCATAAGTCCCCTTTTCCTTCGTTTTTATTGTTTTTTGATTGATCCATATCTGTCGACATTTCGTTATCGTTCCCTTTTTTGAGAGTTCATTTTTGATCTAATCTCTGACTCTGCCGCAGACCCTACCTCTTACTCTACCCCATTAACAATAGTCCATCGCTTATATTATAATCAGAGATGGGATTTTTGCAGAACAAAAATCTTAAAATGCGGAGAAATTACGGACCTTTCAAAAGCCAAAATGAGGGTCAAAATGCGGAATTTAAATAAAAATGAGGAAAAAATGCCGAAATATTTTATTCATTAATACATTAATATTTTTTAATCAAAATTTAAAATTTGAAAACGTCTATAAATATACAATTTATATAATTAATAATTCAATTTTACTTTAGTTTATTATTTTTTCATTACAAAATTTTAGATTTTGAATATATAATTATAAAACTGAGAGAAGTGTAAAAAAAATTATTTTTAAAAAATACATTATGATGAATATAATATTCAACGGTTAAAAATTCATATTATATTATTCTATAAAAACCATCAAAAAGTGGGAAAATGTGGAAAAATGCAAAGTTTTGGGGAAAAACAGTGAAATGCGAAAATTCGGAACATTAATTAGTTTCCCACGATTTAGTTACGAAACGTAATGCGAAATTTCCGCAACAATCCCATCTCTGATTATAATAGAGGTTTGTGATATTATCCAACATTAAAAGGCGAAACTAGTTATTCAAACTATTTAATTTAACCATAGGAAAGTTTGAATGAACTGAACAGTGACAATCGGGATATTCCCCTTAAGAAGTCACTGACGTCACACATAGAGATATGCGCCGCAAAACGGTTAATTTTTGTATGTCCGAATTGACCGGATACAATCATTATATTAATGCACATATTACTCTTTTTAAGTTGGATTTGGTTAGGTTAGGTTAGGTTAGGTCTACGTGTTCATTGTTAAGTTAAAAGTGATAGGATTAAATGTGTCTTTTTTAAGCGATTTGTGGCGTAAATCCCTATGTATGACGTCAGTGACCTTTCGAGGGGATGCCCCAAAAATCGACTTTCGAAATGTTTATTCGAACGGTTTTACAGAACAATCGATAATCTTTGATCGTCAAAAGGATCATATATTTTAAGGATTTTATATTTTTATTTAAATGAATACAATTATTAAATTAATTTAATAATGAATATCTAAAAAGTGAGATAAAATGTACTAATAAATGCATTTAAAAAATATTCAATAAAAGTTTAATAATATAGTGGCGGCATTTCGCGTTTAAATATAAAACAATTTTATTTATTTATATACCATGCTTTTACCGTTGCCCCGAACTATATGCAAGCGCATGTGCGATTCTATGCGTAAGCACATGTTATGATTACAGTAAGACTTACTGAGTAAGTTACTCATAGAATAGCACATGCGCTTACATATAGTTCGGGACAACAGTAAAAGCGCGTTATTATTAAAATACTTTTTGTTACGAATGACTCAGGGAAAACCGCGGTTGGACCGTAGCACTTTTATTAAAATATTATAATTTTTTTAATACTCAGGTGCATCTCAGGTATAATTTAAAATACAAAAATTCTTTATTTATTTAAAATATAAACACAATTATTTGTGCATTTAATATATATTTTAAATAAAATATAAATGTTGGAATACAGTAAAACCTATTTAGAAGTGAAATAACCGAAGGTAGAACTTTTCCTCCTTTAAAAGGATGATATTTTGTTAAATACTAGTAATTTCTATGTTTTGAATTAATTAAATAATTCTAAAATTTTACAAAATAAATAAAATTTAAATTATATTTAATACGAATTCTTCTAACTCTGTTAATTTTAAATATAATTTAAAATTAACTATATTTAAATATGTAATTAAATATATTTTAAATATATTTAAAATTTTAGCAGATTTAGGAGAATTCGTAGTTTTCGACTAAAGAATAAAAAATGTAATCTGAATATCGGACGCATTTTAAAATCGCTTATATCTCGAGATATTCATCTTAACAGATCCATGCCATTTTTTCCATTGCCATTCACACGGCTTTTCCTAAACTAAAATTCTTAGTGCGGATTCAGACGATTATAAAATGCGTCCGTAATTCTGCACTTTTACTAATGTAATCTCATATGTTCAAATTACTATAATTACTATAATAATTACTATAATATAAAATTATAGTAAAATAAATTTAATAAAATTTCATTATTTATATTTTTTTAAAAAATTGTTTACTTTTTATATTTAAGATATTTTCTTATTGACCATAAGCAAATTTTATAGATATGTTTTTTAAATAATTAATAATTAATTTAAATTTTTTATTATTTTCCATCGTAATCCCATTTATGGAATTTATTTTTAAAAATTTGAATATGATATTTTAAATCATAATTTAAATGTTTGATTTTTTGTACACTGATGGCGTTTTAATAATAAATTGTGTTTTAATTGCGTATTAATCATCATCGGATTTACGGTGAATTTTTATGATCATCAATATTTTCACGTGAATTTAGTAATGCATTGTTTTAAATCAAATGTCACCTTTACACATGAGGGAACAGTGCATTTTAAATTAATGTGAAGACATTGTCTATTATTATAAATGTAACCATCGGCTATCATTTCCGCAATTTGTTGTAAAAATCCACATTTTTCACATTTTTCAACAAATATCACATAATCATTTGAAATGTTATTAATAATAATAACTTAGTTATTATATTAAAAACTTTCATTATTTATTATTATATTTTAGATTATAACAGAATATTTTAGATTATTTAAAAATATTACGGTAATATTACACTTAAGAATATTACGCAATTTTCCTATCCTTAGAAAAGATGCACTGTTCATACGTGAGTTAACATTACTTTACGGGTAAAGCATTTCAAAATAAAGGAAAATATCAAAATGCGGCGCTCATTGTTCCATACAATAATTAAACATTAAAATATTTATTAAACACATTTTGTATTAAATTTAATAAAATGATTGTATATTAACAAATACTTTTAATTATCATACTTTAGTGGTAATTTAAGGCAATATTTATTTATACAGTAAAACCTCTTTTAGACCGAAATCTATTTAAACTGTGAATATTTTCTATTCCAAAATCATTCCCATAGAGATAACATTAAGAAAGTGCCCCTTTAAGTTAGTTATGAATCTCTTTTAAACGAAAATACGTTTTTCCGTAAAACCAAATGTATCAATAGGACGTTCAAACACTTATAATTTTCCATATTAAAATTAAAATTAATTTTAATATTAAATAATTAATTAATTGCATTATTTAGAGATTTTAATCTTAAATTAACATGTCAAATGTTTAATATAATTTAATTTAAAAAATTTAATTCAAAGTTAAGCCTAATAAATTGTCAATAAAATTAAATAACGAAAGCATAGGGATACCATACAATGATAATATTTAAGGATGCGGAAGTCCCAAAATTGTGATGCGGAAGGATCTGCAAATGCATGGTACCATAGCCTATTTATAGGGGTGTTACTTCAGCATAAATATCTCATCATAGTGCTCCTATAAGTTCTTAATGCTTTTAATGGCTGTAATGCCAAGGACGATCGATTGACCATTCTATAGCATGCGCTAGTTAAAAAATAGTACTGTTTAAATCACCCAAATATGTGAAAAAATTTATTGTACTCAAATATAAGAATGTTATAATAAATAATTAAAAATTTAGCTCTAAATTTTATAATAAATAAATAAATTCATTTAATAGAAAATTAAAATTGTATCAATAATTAATTATAACAATAATTATTAGCATATTTGACTATTAATTGAGATAATTGATTATTAAATTGAATTATTTAATATGCAATTATAAAATACATTTTTGTCTAACTTTTAGTAAACCGTAAATATACATTTATTAAATATAATTAAAGGAAAAAGAATATATCGATATTATAAGTTAAGGAAAAGATACTGATAATAGAATAGAATGAGCGCTTCGCTGATGCCGAATGAAACGCCCAAAAATCGATTTCTCTCATCCTTTGAACAGAGAGTATCATATATGAGATGCTAAAAATAGATGCTGAATATGGGGCAATAAATAGGTCAGTGTGTAAACGCATCTCTTAGTAATTCACTAAATTTTATATAAAATGAATTTTAAAATAACATTTTAAATAAATTTAACATATCAATATTTTACATATGATTTTTATGTAAATTGCACATTTTGAAGCGATAAAAAATTACAGAAATATATAATTATATAAAATATAAACACAGTAATATTGTTATATAACTTTATTATTATATTATATTAAAACATTATAAGAAAAAATTGAATAAACAAATTTTTATTTTAATACAAAATAAATGAGAAATTTATAAATATATATTTATGTATATGATACACTATTAAATTACATATTAAATAAGATAATGAAACCATTTATTAGAAACATAATTAAAAATGATCAATTACAGTATGAAATTAGCTATCATTGAATTATAAGTTTAATCCAAAGAACATGCACACACGTATTAGATTATAGTTATGAAATAGAAAGAGATATTTATCATTATCTAATAATTATTATATTTCAGCACATGAAATTTCATGTTATTATATGTGATGAATAAATTCAATTCAATTATTATTAATATTTCAGTAAAATTTAAATATTATTTATAATTCTGAATTAATTAATAATTCTTTTGAATTTACAATGACAATACATGAAACATGAAATTTGTGCACATCTATTTTTATATAATTAAATTATTAAATTTTATCATTTTAACATTATAAAAGTAAAGTCAAAGTTATAGTATATACTACAATATAACATCATTTTGAGAATAAAAAAGATAAAATTTTTACATTTTCATAATAATACATTCAGTTATTTCCAATCATGTTATTTATGAACGTTTTAATTGATTCATATCATTAAATATTTTCATTTATTAATAGGAAAATATATTTGATATAAATAAACATGTGATTAATTAAAAGTAAACGATTATTATAGTTATTGATTTTCATATTATATTATACAGAAATTGGTAATTACAGTAAATTAAACAATTAATATATAATATAATATAATATACAATTATTTTTACACATTTAAATAGCATTTTTTGATAAATTTTAAGGGAAAGACTTTTGGTTAACTGTCATTAACTTTCGTAAATATATCCGTTCGTTATTAATAATAATTGATACATATTTTGCCTAATTTTGTATTAATTTAATAAATATTATAATAATTTAATAAATTGTTGCAATAATATTATAAAAATTAACAATTAAAGGGCAGTGTGCGAATAGACGATCTTTCAATTACTATCACCTCATATCTGTATTTGAACATTATACTTTTTAATATTAAATTTTAATTTAAAAATAACATTTAAAAATTCGGTAACAAATAGTGTTTGCATAAAACAACCGTTTCATCATTCCATTCATTTCACTTTTCGCTGTATTATTATTTTGCATTACATCAGAGTCCGTATTTGAGATGAGATTTTTGCCTTTTAATTGCAAAATACTTTTATTATAATAATACGTAAAAAGTATTTTTTTTAAATTAAAAAGCAAATCTCTAAATACAATGCTATAACAATAAATCACCATTCTTTCAGTATACCATAAGTATACATTTGTACTTTCATCTCTTAATAGTAACAGTTAATGTAATCCATTTTTTAGCATACATAAATACAGCTATTTAAATACACATAAATAAATACGTACATTTTATACATTGCACATGCATTTGCAATTTGTACTCTGCTCTTTGAACCTATCATATTATATATTATATAATAATAGTCATAAGAATATAATAAAAATCTCTTTTAATTGTACATAATTAACACCATAAAATTTTTTCATAAATTAGATAAAAGCTAAAAGCAAAATATGTTATAAGAGATCTTTTAAAATATTTAATAACATTTCGATTTTTTAAATAATAACGATGCTTTAACATTTTCTTAATTTTTTATATCACAATTAATAACAAAACAATATATTCTTAATAATGTAATAATAATAATAGTAATTAATAATAATTATTAATAATTAATAATAATAATAAAATAATAAAATAATAATTCAAAAATTGACTACAAAAATGAAAAACTGTTTACAAAATTTTTTAAATTAAAAATCTATTTTTATAATTTATAATTACATTTTATAATCAAAAATCATTTTGAACGATATACAAATAACAAATTCGGCATCTCTTTCCATAAATATCATGAAAGTACCATTCTTAGAATTTAGTATTAACAAAAGGGATGGAAATTAGCTTTTGAATAATAATTATATTAAAAGCGATATTTAAAAAAAGGTATGATTAAAAAAGTTACTAAAGAGAAAGAGAGAGAGAGAGAGAGAAAGAAAGAGAGATGCTATGAATACCTGGAGCTGGTAAATGTTAGTTAGCGACTAGTAAGTGCTGAAACTGATTAGGATAAGAAACGCCATTAATATTGTAATTTAAATTATCGAATGTTTTGGGAGAATTCGAAGATCCTGATCCATTTGCTGATGCGTCAATTGATAAATTACTGCCGATTGTAGAGATGCTGCCTCCGGACAGATTTGCCGCATTCACTGAACCTGTTGTAGTTAAGCTGCTATTTGAAGTATTAGGTGCTGAAATATAAGGACCCGCTTTATCCAAAAACGATGCAAATCTATTCATAGCAATACATTGTTGCGATTGTTGCTGATTCTGAATTGACTTAGAAATTTCCCCGTTTCCAACGATATCATTCAAATATCCATTATCGAATAATCCCGATATGAAACCATTGCGAAGTGATGACGGCGTCGATGTTCCTGTGGTATAAGCATTTTGTGATCCATTAACAAATGCGGAACCGTTTGGCGATGATGATGCCGAATTATTAGATCCATTTGCAGCTGCGGCCGCTGCCATCAGCATGAAGCTATTGGCAGAGTCAATTTGTGACATATTTGGTGATAGTGATCGCGAATTGTGTGGTGATGTGCTCGAATTGGATGTTGAAAATAATGTATTATTAGGGTTAAGTCCAACAGGAGATTGCTGTGGTGCCGTTGACTGTTGTTGGAGAGCCCTTTGCTTTATGTAATTACTGAACTCAGTCGGGGACATTCGATGGGAGCGTTTACTGTTCGATTTCAATTTAGTGGATCCAAACTTTGTCTGCGCAAAAGACGCGGTCGTGAAAGTCACGGGCATCGACGATTTATTAGCAATGAATGGCGCATTTACTGTATTCTTTCCGTATGATGATGGCGTATTTTCCCCATTATTAAATGTATTATTAGTATTGGCCGATGCTGTAACATTGAGACCTCCGAATTGTGAAGTCATACAATCAATTGGCTTAAAACATTGTGCTTCGGGATTAAAGGTACGAATTACTTCACGATCGACATTTTCCCGATTGAAAGTTCCTTCGGCGTGTTCCGAGTACAGGATTTTGACGGGACCCTTTTCGCTCATTCTGTAGGAGACTTCTCCGGGATCAATCCATATACTTAATTCTTGAGGCAGATTTTCCTGAATATCGGACAGATCCATGCCGCATGCTCTCGCGGCGGTGTCGAATACGGTAGGGTCGAGAGGGGGTGTGCATCGAACACATCGGTATGCTGAGCCTTTATATGGCTTTTCGGGATACCAATGACCTTCGAACTTAATTTTTAATGCATTTTCGAGCTCTTCGCCGAATTGGTTCACTCTTCGCCGTGGCAATTTATTGTATAAAAAAGAAATAAGAAAATTAAGGGCGACCTGAATCTCAACGTGCATCGCAACACACTTCTTTATGAGCAATTATTTTCGTTCACGTTTTGTGTCACTTCCAAATCTCAATGCCTGAAAATATGCAAATTATTTACATTTAGAAATTAATAGGCTTTTAAATGTTTATAAATATATAAAAAATTATCAATTAATTGTTTTGTTTAAATTTAAATATAAAATCATTTAAAATTAAAGTTAACATAATTGAAAATAAATGATTTGAGAATGAAATGTAAAAGTGTCACTATGAAAACATACGATTAATTTAAATCTTTACATTCTCAATACACGATTCACTTTCAGAGTAAAAAAAATCGATGCCCCAATTTTGTGCGTTTATATAAAGCAAAATACATATGTATATTGGAATTGCGTGCGCCGATCATTCGCAAATGCCATTTTTAGCAAAAAGTCACATATAAATCATTTTATTAATTTATTCGAACATATTATTTGATATTATTATACATTAAATATATTAGAATAATGGACACAAATTATTGTAGACTTTGAATATATGAATATATAATTTTATATGAATATATTCGCATATAATTACAATTATATATGATGCGCGCGACACATACCGATAAATATTGTATAATAATACATGATAATGAAATAAAATGTTAATGAAAATTCATTATTTATGATAAATATAAAACAATTATATTTACAATTAATGTTTAATGTTTAAATCACACATCTGTTATCGAAATGCTATCATTATCATAGCATACGATTAGCGTCAGTGTGACGCATTCAATTCCTTTATGAGCAAAAAATACATTTCGACTCAAATATTATGAATTCATAATGAATGTCAATTGATTCTTAAATATTTTTAAAAATATTTTTAAAAAATCATTCATTTATAAATGAGAATGAAATTTAAAAACATTCAGTTTCATAATCATAACTTATTTTAAACATATTTATTTATAAGTATATGAATGCCTATTAAATGCATAATATATATAATAAATAATAAAATGCTTTTTTATTATTTTCATATCAAATAATTTTTTGCATTCTCATTTATCATGAGTTTGCACATTAATGTGATATCATGAATAAAGCATAATATAATATAAAAGTATGACATCTCTTTAATTGTCATACATTTATATATCATATTTATTTAATATTTTTCATAATCAAAACGTGTCATAGAAAATTCAGTATTTTATTTAAATAAATAACATATTAAATCATTTTAAAATCATTTTTAATAAATAATAAACAAAATATATCTAAAAATCTTTTCAATTAATATCCCATTTTTTTATTCATTAAAAACTTTAAAATGTTTCCTTTAAATTTATCATAACTTTTTTTACTGATATCACACATTCATATACATTTAATCACTTTAATTAAAAATTGAATTTTTAATAATTTTTTAATGAAAAATATAAATTATCGAAAGTAAATGTGAGATAAAAGTATGAACTTTTATTAAATAAAATATTTAAATGTTTATTTAATGTTTAATATTTTGGTTTTGAAAATTTCGATGTAAAAGTAAAGGAAAGTCTGTGATTCGATCATTTTAAAGCGCTTTTAATTTATTATAATTCCGGAATAAAATATATTATTATTTTGGGCATTCGGATATAGCGAAATATGATTACATGTGAAGGGCATCAGATACTAATGAAATATCAAATATTTATTAATGATAATGCTTATTTCATATATACATTTTATCGAAAAAAAACCTTTAAATAAATTAATATTATGATACTCATGAAAAATATTACATTATGATAGAGATTCATGTGACATAAAAATGACATGAAAAAAACAAAAATGCAAAAAAAGTATACTAAAAGAGTGTACTAAAAGAGTATAGTAAAAGAGTATACTAAAAGAGTATAGTAAAAGAGTATACTAAAAGAGTATAGTAAAAGAGTATACTTCAGGTGAATTTATAAATGTAATAATATCATAAAATTATTATCATAAAAATGATTAAAAAGACTTTTACAAAACATAAGTAATACTTTTTAAAACACAATTATACTAATAATAGTATTATTTATATAAATATATTGCGGTGAATTTAATGGAAAAATGCGAATAATAATATGATAGTATATGGGCGTTAAATGAAGAAACTAAATTCGCTAAAAATAAGGCTGTTATTGTATAGTTAATGTATAGTTAAATGTGCTAAAAAGAGGATCATACGGAAGGTTAATACTGCTATAGTATGCATATAGTATTAGAATGATGCTCAAATATTTGTAAAAATGTTCAGATGATCTATTTTAAGATGTAAAAGTATGTGATTCGAATGCGTTCCAAAAGCGGACGCAAAAGATAAATGTGTATGTGATTTTTGGCTCTTTACACATTCATACATTAATGTATTCATACTGTATATAGAGTGAGATGTTTTTAGTACCGAATCACACACTCCCAAATATGTTCAAAGGTGAACCAAAATGTGATAACCCTCAGCTGATAGTTCCAAAATACCTTTTCGAACATCATATGTTCGCGATTATTATATTTTATATTTTTAATTAAAAAAATACAATTTTAAGCGATGCAATTATTATAAAAAACAAATTATTTTAGTATTTTATCTAAAAATATACATTCATTCATTGGATCGATCGATAATCTGATTTATAAACGCATTCATTAAAAACGCATATGGAAAGTGAAAGTGAAAGTTTTTCACGTTTTTTCATCAAAACATTTATATATACATATTAAATATATTGAAAATACTCACGTAATTTCAATTGTGATGCCAATTGATGAATGTGGACACACTTTTAATATATAAATATATTATTTATATATATTTAAAGATATATGTATATAATTTTATCGATGATTTTTTTATGTGAAAAGAGCGATGCATATACGCGTAGAAAAATACAGATACAAAAGTAGAAAATAATGAGGGATATTTATTGTATATATTTATATATATATAATATTTATAATATATATATATAAATATATATGTATATATATTATATTTAAAAGATAAATATTAAATGGATTAAGAGACTAGAGATTGATATTGAGGATGAGATGATGGTAGTATCAGTTTTAAATAACAGTATAATAATAAATATATTATTAAATCGAAGCGCACACCACAATCATAACGACAGTTGCGTCAAAATGCAGCATAAACTTTGTGAATGCTGAACATTTTATGCCGAACCGCAGTGCATTACGCAAACGCCATACGCCACTAAAGTAGTTCCAAATCCAGAATTGGGTCACTCATTATATCCATAGTGAAATTCACTTTTTTTTCGTCATACATCATTAGAAAGTTTTCTTATGATGTGTTTAATATATTTAATTCATTCGATCCCCAAAAGAATCACTTTTCATATAAAATCAATAGAATTGTTTGAGATTTAAGTAAAGAACAATAACATAACACTGTATATAACATATAAGTTTATATGTGTATATATGTGTATATAACACACTCCGCAATTCACTAATTCGTGTGTTTTTGCGTCAATATGACGTCAAAATGCTCGACTTTTATAATACCGATCGATGCTAAACTATTATATCAATATACAGTACATATATACTATATATGTACTGTTATATGCATTGTATATGCATTGTATGCACTAAATGTATGCACTATGCACACATCTTTTTATTTTTATTTTCATCGAAATTATCAATTTTCGGACATAATCACTTTTTATCAATCATTTGTAACATTATTAACCGCGAAATATCACCATACATTTCAATTCATTTTTTAATATTCAAAAATTAAACATTTATTTGAATCGAACTTTTAAAATGATATGCTTTTTTATTAAAAAATTTATAAAATGATAATTTATTGATTCTCTAATATTATTTAATGAAAAATATAGAAAAAATCATAGTAAACATGTAATTATACATATATATTATAAAAAATGAATTTTGTTTGACACAGTTTCAGACGAAAGTACAGTATAGCATTATAGAGCATGACCTTCACTATTCCTTCACTATTGTTATGAGCATAGGCTTAGGCTTAAAAGAGTCGAACTAAAAATTGTATGCTATAATTAAGCACGACATATGTAAGTGATGAAACGGCATCTTATTTTAGTTAAACATAGTGTCTTTTGATTAAACATAATTAAAAATTTAATATCCTTTCGTCATTAACGATTTTATAATTATAGTCTTTGTTTATTTAGAAATTTTATCATTTAAATAATTATTTTGTTTCATGTTTCAATGTCATTATAAAGTAATTATTTTTAATAAATATTAAAAATTATTAAAATGTATCATTATTTACTTTTATTTTAAGCATTTTTATCTCTTTTTATACATAAAAAAGATGCCTTTAAATAGATTCTAAATATAGTATGAATTTGAGATGAGCATTGAAATGCTTTTTATTAATATTTTACTTAAATTATATTTTATATTTTATTTATAAAAAAGTTAAAGCATTAAATACTATAATATTATACGATATTAAATATGTATTATATTATTAAATATGTATAATTTAGTATTTAATTTGAGGAAAATGCTCCCTTTTTCTTTAAAAATATAAAAAATTATAAAAATTAAGGAATTTCGGGACATAAATGTTTTTATGGATTTTATATCATTTTTGATCACTAAAATGACAAATTAATTATTTTTTTTTAATTTTAATTTTTAAAATTTTCTTTCAATTTTTAGCATTTTCGATGCTTTTTTAAGTAAATCTACAGATTTCACATTTTTGAAGCATTATATTTACATATTATCAGAGTTTAATTTTATGCAAAAATTTATTTAAAAAACATTCAGTGTCAAAAAAGCAAAAATGCTCATTTTTAAATGTAAACACATTTTTTAAAAGTTTAGTGATTTTTTATTTTTAATGAATTATTTTATATCATTAAAAAAAATATTTTAAATAAATTTAAATTAATATAATTAATTTTTTAAGTTTTATTTTTTAAAAATTCGTATAAGTTTTATATTTAAAAAGTATTAAGAAATTTTAAAACATTAATTAATATATATGATAAATATTAATATTTTAATTTTTATTTAAAAAATAATAGATTTAAGATTTATATTTGAGAATCGAACACATCCCGAAAACCAAAATCCAGAAAAAAATTATAAAGTTATTTAATGAAATTAGGAATTAGTATATTACAATAAATTGTAATACAATGTAATGGATGTATGGAATAGTATATATAGAGATTTACACCGTAAATCGTTTAAAAAAGACACATTTATCCGATCTCTTTTTGGTTACTTTTGACCTAACCAATGAACGCGTACATGTATGGCATTTCTTATGGCTTACTATAAAAAATTTTTAAAAGTTTAAAAAATATTTAAAAATTTTAATTTAAGTAATATTTTTTAAATCAAACTGTTGTTTTAATTATAATAAGTTATTTAAATAAAAAAAAATTATAAATAAATTTCAATTAAATATAAATTTTAATAAATATATTTTATATAATAAAAAATTAGGTGGAAAATCCTATGGAATAAGATAATCCTATTTATTTATCAAATACTTTATTAAATACAATAATTTATTCAATACTAATACTAAATGATAAAATAATAATGACGGCATACAATAAATTATTGATAATAAAATAACCGTTTTTAATATTTATGCATAATTACAAACATTATTTGTGTACACGCCGTATTAAATAGTAATTTTTTACGTCACGCCATTTAAGTAATCGGTATCCCAAAATTCAAAAGATTTCAATCACACACTAACGTGTTTAGCTCTTTCTTTAAATTGAGTAAAAGTCATGTGAAGAATATAATACATAAAAAAATTATAAATCATTTAATATCATTAAATGATTTAATACTCCATCATAGAGTTGGGCGAATGATGCGGTATTTCATTATTCGAAAAGTTTATGAGTCATTTGAATATTTAAATATATTTTGAATTATTCGAACGTTCGAATAATATTTAAAATTTCGCATCTTTTATGGTAAAAAATGTCATTCATAAAATGGTAAAATAATTTTTAAAATAATTTGCTATCTCTTGACTATGATAATGCGCATGCGCGTATATTCAAAGATTAACAAATCAATTATAGTATGAAGTCATATTTGAAATGACGGATTTAAAAATTGCAATTAAATTAATTGACATAAAAATCTAATTTTATTTTTTGCTTAAAGAACTGTACCAATTCCCTCATAGACGTAATGTAAAATTCTTCCCAAATTAAATCGTTTTGCGCTCAGCGGATATCAATAGGCCACAGGTCAAAGGTCACAAATATCAAAAAAAATCTATCATTATTCGATTATTAAATGGCATCATAAATTTTCTGTTTAATAATTTAAATTTTTTTTACAGAAAATGTAAAAATGATAAAATGCCACTTATGACGTCAAAAAATTTCCATCCCTAAAATAGCTGTCGTTTGTCCTTTTTTAGTTCTCATACCATTTTTACTCAGTTTTCCATATTTTGGTAAAATTTCTTAAAAATTGACTTTTTCGTGGCATTTTTAAGATTTTGTGTTTTTCAAGAATTTTGAAGCAAATCGTGTGTCTAAAAATCTATTATTTTTATTCTAAAAACAAAGCATTAGCATATTATAATTTTCGAAACATTTTTGTATTTCGGGATATTCCCGAAAAGCACATCCCTAATCATTGGTTTCAGAATTAAAAATTCTGTACATCGATATTAACGTTTTACTTTACTTTTTAAATCCGATCTTATATCGCGGGATCAATTTTGAGGATTTAAAAAAGACTCATTTGAGGGGTCATATCCCGTGGTATAATACCCCTTTTCTTTATTACGCGCAATTAATGGGAGTCTGAGGCCATGAGGTGAGGCCATTTTTTTCATTTAAAATATTTATTTAAAAGTTTGCGATATAAGAACCGATGGTATATATACCTCGAGATATAAGACTCTCCACTTTAACTCTATAAAACACGTCTAAAAAGTTAGATAAAATTGTAGTCACACGACCCTTATGACAGTAATTTGTTGGCATTAAACCCCAAAGTGAAAACGCACATTTTAGCCATTTCCGGTCATCGTAAAATTGGTGCATTGTAATGTACAGTGTGTTCTCTTTCCATTGATACCCATATTAGTGGATTTTTTTTGCATATTTGGTTCGGACGTCCATTTTGACCATTTCCGGTCATTGAAAAATGATATACTGTATATTTCTAATGAATTATACAGGGGCTTTCTAATTACAGTGAAACCTCTACAAGACGAAAGGCTCGGTCCCAAAGAAATTTCCGTCTTATAAAGGTCCCTATGTAAATCATAGAAAATATTAACTTTTCATATAATGTTTGTATAATATATTGTATAATGTTAATATTTAGTCTCATTTTATGATTAAAGTTAATTTTTATCGTTATTTATTCATTTTTTTAAAAAAAAATTTAATTTTTTAATCATTTTACGACTTAACATTAGGGGAAACCTAATGTTAAGTCTATGGGAGGGATTCGGGCCCTAAATTTCATTTTGTCTTAAAGATGATTCGTCTTGTTGAGGTTCCACTGTATATAAAAAATGGGCAGATAAAGGCCTTTAGCACGACAGATTCCCTTTGCCGTTCTTAAGGCCGTAAATGCACTTTTATTTGCTGTGAATATAAAACGATTAACTTAATTATCTATTAAATTAGTTTGGATCGGTTTGGGTTTTCTTTCGATATCTTTAATTCTTTCGATATTTTGAAATAATCTAAAGGTGAAAAAAGTGTCCTAATGCTTAATGTAACATTTTTAAACAATTGAAGTCATTATGACGTCAGAGAGCATAATTGGAGAGGACCCCCGAAGTTTATTATCTCAAATAATTACAATAAAATATAACGGTATTATAATTATAAAAATTATATGCTGTATAAAGTGATCACAGATGTCAGTAAAGTTATAATTATAAATTTTTATAATAAATATTAATTAAATATAAATATAATAAAAAGATTTATAAAATATAAATTTTAAATAAAAATGTTTTATTATGATATGAGAATATATTAAAATAAAAATTTATATGCATTTTCAATATGAAAGTATTTCAATGAATACATACTGTGTATACATATGTATATAGCGATTGTACTTTTTGTATGCATTCGCATGTTATATACGTTTAGAGCCGGAAAAACGATGCAATAAAATATGGCAGAGACTGTTACTTATTATTTATATTATACTGTTATTTTAAAGCCGGTTTTATACATATAAAACATTAATGTAAAATTATATTTAAATTTTATAAATGATAAATAAATATCAATGATCATAATTTTATTATAAATGCACATTTCAATGTCATTAATAATAAAGCGATTGAATTAAATAAAAGATCAGAAAATATCACATTAAAAGCATAGGGTAATGGACAATGGAAAGAAATGCGTACGGATATTGTTAATCGGAGACTGTGAGTGAAATGAGCATTTATCATTTATTAATATATTTAATAATAATGTTAAAATGATTTATTTCTATTAAAAAGCGGGCGTCGGAAAAACGTCACTCATCTATTCTTTGGTCAGTGAAGAGTTTTCCGATGATGTCCCCCTCAGAGCCGAAGAAATCACCATTCCTCCCGATGTTACTCCCGAAAGAGTGTCCACACAAATCGTGGATTATTCATGTCAGTATTTTATGACGAATTTCACTTAAAACTATCATTTTATGCTCATTTTTTATTTACACGTGAATATGTCAAATTTTATTATTAATCTAAAGATTAAAAATATGATTTTTAAATATTTTTTATTAATAATTTTAAACGTAAAATTCTATTTTATAATTAACATTTTAAATGAATGTTTACATTTTAATGAATTTCAATGATTTTAATGAATGAATTTACCGATTAGCATCTGAACAGACTCAGGATGTACTGATTCAAGAGCTGAATAAAGCGAATGTCATTTGCATTGTTTATGCGGTCGATGATGATGATTCCATAGATAAAGTATATTCACATCCGCTATTATTAAAGGAAAAATGTAATAATTTATTTTACTAAAGATCACTAGTTTTTGGCTGCCGTTTATTCGTGATCATTTAGGAGAAGAGCACAATACTCCTGTGGTCTTAGGTAATACTGTGTACGGAACAAACATAAAAGATATTTTGCAATTAAATACTGTATTTTATAAATTGCAAAATGTTCTTACATTTGTTCCATTTACTGTAATATAATAATGGAATTTTAATTGTAAATGTGTTATCTTTTAGTTGGGAATAAAACAGATTTAGTTGAATATAGCTCTTTGGAAGTGGTACTGCCGATTATGAATCAATACTGTGAAATAGAAACATGTGTTGAGGTATTTTTAATTTCTTTTATTATATTATTAAAGACAATGATATTTTAGTGTTCAGCAAAAACAATGAAAAATATTTCCGAACTTTTCTACTATGCTCAAAAGGCCGTTCTTCACCCGACAGCACCACTTTATTCTCCTGAAGAAAGAGATGTCAGTTTAATGATTATTTTAAAATGTTTATTAACGAAAATTGTAATTTTAGTTAACCGATCGTTGTAAAAGAGCATTGACCCGAATTTTTAAATTATGTGATGATGATAATGATGGAGTATTAAATGATCATGAACTAAATAAATTTCAAAGACGATGTTTTAATAGTCCATTACAGCCTCAGGCATTAGAGGATGTTAAGAATATTGTAAAACGCAACATTCCCGACGGTGTCTTTGAGGATGGTCTCACTTTATCGGGATTTTTGTTTTTACATACACTGTTCATTCAAAGAGGGAGACATGAGACCACATGGACAGTGTTAAGGAAATTCGGATATAATGACAGCGTATGTCTCGACGATGGATATTTAAGACCCATGATAAATGTACCCTTAGGCAGTACCACGGAATTAACACCGAATGGATACACATTTTTAACTCTTTTATTTGAAAAATTCGACAAAGATTGTGATGGTGCATTATCGCCAAATGATATGAAAAATCTTTTTAGCGTTTTTGACAAAGATCCACCATGGACCACAGAAGAAATCTTTGCGATCGTTCCCACGAATGAAAAAGGATGGATCACAATGAAAGGATTCTTAGCATTTTGGACGTATGACATTTTTTTTGTTAATTTAATAATCGACAAATTTTAAATTTAAATTATGTATTAATTTTTAGACTGATAACAGCATTGGATGTTCATCATATGTTAGAATGTTTAGCATATTTGGGTTATATTACACCACCGGAAGAAAATCAACTCTCAGCTATTTATGGTAATTTTAATTGCATTTTTATACACTTTTATTTTATATTAAATAATTAATATTCATATTCTTACATAATGTGCTAATATTATATGCTATGACCATAAATGGAAAACTTAAGATATGCCTCAAAAAGCTTTTTTCGAATTTTTTCTTTTACACTCTTAAGTCTTTTAATCATAAATTAAAAAACATTTTAATAATAATTTTAATAATTCTTAAAACGATACAATTTTAATGAAAAGTATATAAATCGATAGTGTATTTATGTTAAGAATTAGTCCAAAACATTTAAATTCTTTAAATTAATATTATCCGTGAAATAATTAGACTTAAATATGACGCTTCAGAGGATCATTTATAACTTTATGTATTTAACATACTATACATATACCATGTAAATTTAAATGTACAGGGTGTACACTCTATTTCCCCAAAATCTATAATTACATTTATTGACTATAATTTTTTTAATACAATTAAATTCGGGGTAATTCTTATTGCAATTAAAGCACTAGTAATTAATATGCACACCCTCATTTTTAATGGTTTACTAAATGCGTCTAAGGAAGGAATGGGCCAACTTTTTAAGAAAGACCATTTTTAAAAAATATACAGTTTTCGGTAATTTTGGCCATTAACTTTTGACGGGATATGGAAATGGGTCGAATGAATACCAATTCATAAAATACATTATAAAAAAGGTTTAATGACATTGAAATGTTTTTTGAACGTGTCTGTGAATGACCATTTTTTCGCCGGTTTACAATCGATGTTCAGAAATCGCGGCACTTCCGAAATGGTCATTCCACGGGAAGACCATAGCTGAATTTTTTGTCGTATGACTTCTATTTTAGGGTATGACATTTGCAATTTTAATTTTAATCACAATTAATTAATTGTTTACTAAATATTGAGTAAAATATGTAAAAAACACTATTTAACCTTCTATTGGAGAAATAGAGTGTATACCCTGTATATTTATACCCATAGCATATACTATGGTTGAGTGTGAGTATGTCCGTCAAATGTTAGTTTAGATTGTGTTAAGTCATGTTTATGCTTAAATTTAATGAGCATATGACGCTCATATGCTTTTGTCATCGCATTTACTATTTCTGAATGTGAATGTCCATTTAATAATTAAATTAAAGCATATGCTAATGTTTTGATACTTTTTTATATTAAAAATTTTAATTCGCGTATTAACGCATAAAATGCTTACATATAACACTTGTAAAGTGCATAACATTTGAATAAAACGCAAATTTAAAAATGCACACTCTCATAACCAATCATAACGCTCTCACGACCGTTATAAAGACATTTCTTTTGTATTTATATATATTTATATATATATGCAATGAATAAGTCTCATATTTTTTATTATTCCACATTTTTGATCCGTATTTTGGCACTTTTTAATACCCTATTTAAGGGCTTTCGATTTTCAAAATTCTTATTTCTAATTATAACATACATATTGATATTTAACAAAAGAATAAAATAATTGATACTTTAATAGTCACGAGAGATAAACGAATCGATCTGCAAAAACGACAGAATAATCGCAATGTATTCTTATGTCACATCATTGGTCCTCAGGGGGCAGGAAAATCATCATTTATGAAAGGATTTTTAGAAAAATCTCAGCATCATCTTAAATCAAATCGATTGTCTAATTATGTCGTAAATAATGTTCAAATTTATGGACAGCAAAAATATTTAATTGTAATTTTCGAATGAAAATTAATTTTATATGTAATTTTTTAATTTTTTATTATTAAAGATGCGTGAAATCGATATTTTAAGTTTAAACGATAATTTAGCTGAACCCGAACTGTTCTGTGATGCCGCGTGTTTCATGTATGACTCAACAGACCCGAAATCCTTTGAATATATCGCCAGAATATTTTTGGTAATATTTTTTATTATATTTAACTTTTATCATTAAAAAATAATTATTTATTTCATTTTAGAAAAATTTTATTAATTGTAAATTACCGGTTCTATTTGTGGCCGCAAAAAGTGATGATCCTTCAGTAAAACAGCATTATATTCTATCACCGGATGAATTTTGCACAAAATATAAATTGACACCGCCGCATCCCTTCAGTATAATTAAAGATGATAAAGTCTATAAAGAGGTGTATATAAAATTAGCCACAATGGCAGCATATCCTAACTTACGGCGTTTAGTACATGTACTTCTAATGAGACCGACTCCATCATGGGTTTCACAACATTTTAAGTATGCATTAATATATTTATAATATTAATATGAATATGATACAATATTAATATGAATGATGATTCAGCACGATTCAGAACATTCTTCCTAATGACACATCGGGATGGCTAAGGACAGGCATGGGAATAGCGGCTTTAGCCATGGTCGGAATCTTCATCATTCGATTAATGCGCGTCACGAATGTCGGCACTCAAAGATAACATAATATATAAATCTAAGTCTATCATAATTACATAACTTTTTCATTATTTTAGTAGAAAATTATATAATTTATTCATTTTTACATTGTGCCTAAAAATCTTAAACTCATCATTATAGAACTTCAATAAAATTATCTATTATTTAGTTATTTTTAAAATTAAAATAAAAATTAAAAATGAATCACATAAAAATTTATTTTAAATTACTTTAAATATAATAAAATTACATCCAAAAATATGTGAAAATATTTAATAGCATACAGTCGAACCTCCCTAAACCGGAATCCTCCCTAAGACGGAAGGTTGGTCCGGTGCCAAATTCACTCCCATAGAGTTAACATTAGAAGGAACCCCTCTAAGACGGAAACGGACACTTTTTTCCTAAACATATATAATACATAACACCTCCGAACGGACATACGTATTTTAATTTTTACGGAAACATCCTTAAGACGAAATGAAATCTTGGGTCTGAGCCGTTCGTCTTGTAGAGGTTTTACTGTATCTTTGATTATATATGACATCACGGCTAAAGCCGCTCATACATAAACAGTACATGTATAAAAACAGCACAGCGATTCGCGTATTAAATAAAATTAAATATTTTATAAAAATTAAATTTAATAAAATACATATCTGTACAATGATATTGAAACAATAGTTATATATTACGAAATTTAAGGATTTTTATCCCGAAATTTTCCATTCTCTGATTATATATATTCAATAATACAGTTTTACCTCACTTTTTAGATCCGATTTTATAGAGTTTTTAGAGACATCTTTTCCTTTACTCCATCCTTCGATTTTGTTTTTTAGGGCCTGTAAAAGTGTACTTTTTAGACCGACGCTATAGTGCGGGTCGAAAACGTGAGGTAAAAGGGTATAATGAATATTAAGTACATTTTTAATAAAAAGAAAATTTTAAATTAATTTATAATATAAAATATGAGAATGTGATTATTTCAATTGAACTGTGATATTAAATTCAAAGCGATCGTTTTAAATTTCTGTGCCGATTCTGAAAATTGGAAATTTTCGATGAAATTTTTCCCATGATCTGCACATTCTCCTAATTTTGGATCAATCGGAACATTCCCTAAAAATGGGATATTTGCATATTGTGCTAAATTTTCTCCTCCGCTCTTTGAGAATATATTCGTACATTCAGAACAATGCGGACATACATATCCGCTCATATTTTCAATTATTCCAATAATGGGAATTTCCGCCTTTTTACAGAATGTAATTTCTCTGCGCACATCACTAATTGAAAGTCCCTGTGGTGTCGTGACTAAAATGGCACCATCAGCGGTGCGAAACGGTTTCAAATATTCGACTATGGTAATGTGTTCATCTGAGGTTCCGGGGGGAGTATCAATGATGAGAAAATCCAACTCTCCCCAAAACACATCACTTAAGAATTGTTTGATCATAGCGTTCTTTTTGGGTCCTCTCCAAATAACAGCATTATCAGTGTCTTTAAGTAAAAAGCCGATGGACATGACTTTCAAAGGCAATCGGTTTTCATCATTCAAAGACACGGGATTCCATCCCTCTTTACTCTGTATAATGTCGCAATTTTCCAATGCTAACATTTTGGGCACATTCGGACCGCATATGTCAATGTCCAAAATTCCGACATTAAAATTTTCATTTCTCAGAGCGATTGATAATTGTACTGCGGTCGTACTTTTTCCGACTCCGCCTTTACCCGAAAGAACCACAATAATATGCTTTACTCCATTCAGTGATGAACACATTTATAAAATTTTATTCCCAAATATTTGGGCTCAAATTTCAAATAAAATAATTTTAAAGTGAAAATGTGAATGAATGTTTTTTTATTTTCACCGCATGTATGTATGAATGCGCATTTTTTAACATTTTTCAGGGAAAATTTATTAATTATCAAAATAATGACATTCTCCTTTAAAATGGTAAAATTTTGAGAAAAATGTCAATATATTTATGAATATTATGGATTTTTATATGAACTTTTATTTCATATTTTTTGTTAAAATGTATGATTAATCACTAATACCTATGTTCAAATAAAAGTTGAATAATGTTTTTCAAAACATAGTGTTAAAAATGCTATAAAATGATTGATACAAAATCCCGTTCTCATATCTATACATAGGGACATTTCCCTGAGAATCATCCCTCTTTTGGTACATGTATTCTTAGAAATAATTTCTTTGAAAAAACGCTATTTATTTGTGTGTTCTTTCATTTTATTAATTGTACATCATTGTCATTCATTCATCAATCATTTGTAAGATTTAACAGAGTAAATGTGAGTATCATAACCGCATTTTAATAATGTTTAGTTTTAATGATGATATAAACTAAGAGCAAATGCCACGAATGCCATACTTTAGTATTCATTCATTCATGAATTGGGGCATTTTCGCGAAATATGCTTTTTATGTCATTTTTAAGCTCTTTACATTCAATGCCCTTTCATTTTATTAATTGAATATAATTAAATTATAAAATATTTATCTTTAAACATCATATGATATTAATAATTTTTTATCATTATTTATGAATTTTATTTTTATTACATAATTATATGCATATATATAAAGATATTGAATTTTTCTTTTTTTACGCTTTAAATGCATGAAATGTAAGCATATATATCGTATAATATGTAAACATAATTTTTAAAAAAATTATAAATATTATTTTTTTTGTAAATTACATTGACATTGACTTTAGTTTATCGTTAATTTAATAATAAATTTCGAAATCATTAAAATTTATTTTTATATATTTTATAATTTCATTATATATTTCATAATAAATTAAAAATGCATATATCTTTTGAAACACATATTTACATATAAATACATATAAAGAATAGAAAAGTTTACACCCAAAGGAAGGAAATTGTTTTAATGCTTTCATTTTATTTTAGAGGTAATAAATACAATAAATGATTATATGAAAAAATAAAGAATTAAATATTTTATAGAATTTGATGTGTGTCTAAAGTGAGGGTATCGGTAAAAAGATCGAAATGCTTAATATTCAGGGGGTACGTCGTAATATGAAGAATGTCGTGAAAAACTATTCGGAGGCTCAGGTTAAGGTCCGTGAAGCGACATCCAATGACCCATGGGGTCCTTCGAGCACTTTAATGAGTGAAATCGCAGATTTAACGTATAATGTCGTGGCGTTCACTGAAATCATGCAAATGATTTGGAAACGACTGAATGATCATGGCAAAAACTGGAGACACGTTTATAAAGCATTAGTACTTTTAGAATATCTGATAAAAACGGGCACCGAAAAAGTGGCTCAACAGTGCCGTGAAAACATCTTCGTCATCCAAACACTTAAAGACTTCCAATATATCGAAGAAAACAAAGATCAGGGAATGAATGTCCGCGAAAAATCGAAAACTTTAGTCACTTTACTTAAGGATGAGGAAAAACTGAAAAACGAAAGGACACGTGCGTTAAAAGCTAAAGAACGCTTCGCTCAGTCCATGTCTTACATGGGAAATAGTGAATCACATGGTTCTATCAGCGAAGCACTTCCGCGGACATCGAACAGTTACCACGAATCACTATCCTCTTCTGTCGATCATTACGGCTATGGTGCTGCGGGACGATCGCCCAATTCTGAACTCGAAACGGCACGTCCTCAGACCATAGGCGAAGAGGAATTGCAATTACAATTGGCATTAGCGATGAGCAAAGAAGAGGCTGAACATGAGGAAAGACTCAGGAAGAATGATGACATAAGACTGCAGATGGCATTAAATGAAAGTGAAAAAGAAAAATCTACTAAAGGATCATCCGTATCTGGTGAATCGAAATCCGCCATCGATGACTTATTAAGTCTTAATGTGGGATCATCAGCACCACCGACTGATCCATGGGGTGTTCCATTAAATACAAATGGAAATAATCGCAGTTTAGGGGGCAATGGATTTATTGGTGCGTCATCACAAAATAAAACTAAAGACCCATGGAATTCTCAGACCATTCCCAGTTCTGTGTCAGGAACTGACCCATGGAACAATGAAAGTCCCGTAAATACAAAATTATCGACGAATAATGATCCATGGCAAACTGTTCCTAGTCCCACATCCACCCCCTTAGATCCATGGACACCTATTAGTAGCGAAGACAGGTCCAATGTTGCAAGTCCAGGTTTGTCATTAACTAGTTATTTATGCTCTATTTTTTAATATATAAATTTGAAATTTAGCATCTGATAATAAAACTGTTATGAGCGGACATCAGTCGCCATTATCTGAATTCGGATCAATAAGAAAAACGCCTGAAAACTTTTTGGGTGCGAATTCCAATTTAGTAAATTTGGATGCTTTAGTTAGTGCTAAGTCTGCATCCGGAAATGGTAAATAAACTTTTTGTTTAAAAAAGAAAATACTAAAATGATATAATTTAGTGTTACCATTGGGAGGGAATCCGTTTGCCCCATCACCTGCAACTCTAAGCAATCCTTTTCAAGCGGCGAAACCGCCGCCGCCGACGATTAACCAATTACGGGCACAGAACCAATTCACTTTACCCTTTGAAAGTGGAAATTCAAATAATCATCAACAACCATTACAACCTATGGTAATGCAACAAAATAACGGATCATTTCAAACATCACCACAACAAACTCATAACCCTTTTGCCATGTGAATATATGAAATTCTTTAATACAATTATTTAGAGTATAAAATGTATATATAAAACTAAACTTTAAATTAAAGAAATATCCGCTTTTAACAGTACATTTCATTGAAAATTATCATGATTTAATATAAAATAATACTATTAAAAGACAAAATAACTATTTTTGGATTAAGCGGTTTATGGTCATGAAAATGATAAATATTTACATTGTATAATGGGGACTTTTAATTTAATTGTAAATCGCATTATTTAAAAATATTTTAGAATATTATCATATAAAATATATAATTTAATATTTAATTATTTTAACGTTTGAAATTATTAATCGAGAAATTTGACATATTTTGTTAAATATATATATATTTATATTTATCGTTTGACAATTTATATCAAAATAATAATACGCGCATGTACAAACATAGTTTCGATATAAAATTGCCATACGATATTTATAACGATATATAATTCCGGTGTAATTACTTTTAATTCGAAGTGCTTTAATATTTCAATGAAAATTCGATAATTATTGGTTCTAATTACATATATATATATATAAATTTTTATTCTTTTAATATATAAAAATAGATATTAAATTAAATTTTATTCATTTTAATACTCAATAAATTTATTAAATAAATTTTATATTCAGTAATGGTGAGTCAATTGTAAATCATTGTAATTAAATATATCGCTTTTAAAATGTAAAATTAAAATAATTAATCGCTAATAAATTGCAAATAATTACGGCATTTTCTTTAATGTCATCATTGAAATTATATTTTTTGGAAATATTAAAACGCTAAATGATGATATTACATTTTATAAATAAATAAAATATTAAAATCATTAAATAATGGTTTAAAACAAATTTTTTAAAATATTATAGTGTCATATTTCATGTAAAAAATAATAAAATGAAATTAAAAGTAAATATAAAGAAAATACGGTAATTAAATGAATAAATATGAAATGAATTAAAATTTAAATATTTAAGGCTATGATGGATTTGAGTAAAGATCTATCGCTTAACGTATGTTCGATTTCATATTCTTCGACATTTAAAGAGAGTTTACATGACCGTGTCTGTTGTGCTCTCTTAATGCTGACTAAACCATGGGCTTCCAAAAGTTGGCACATATTAAAGAATTCCGATTCACTTTTAGTTTCTAATGTAATACCACGGATGAGACAGATTTTGGCATAAATTTCGTAGCATTTTCCCATTAAAATTTCCTTTAAATGTTTTCTTTTATTTAAAATGAGAATCGCGCAGAGAATCACCTGCTGATGAAAGGGCAAACATTTTGATGTGAGATCCGTCTTTTGACCATAGACCTGATTCATGACGAGCATTATGTGCGAAATATCGACACAGTAATTGTTTGATGATGGCATTTTAATGGATTCTTTTACTTTATTTCGATCGTCATTTATAATTTTCAGCGGCGAAATGTTTAATTCTTTCATTTTATATTCATTTTCAATTAATTCAAAGGCCCTCCGAATCACATCCAAAGCTTTTCTTATATCACCAGAACATGATGCGATTTTTCGTGCGCATAATTCAATGGCCGATTCTTTTATTAAACATTCATTATAATTATCGCATATACTTTTTAACCGTTCATTAATGATATTTATAATTTGATTCTTTTCATACGGAAAAAAATGCATTTCTTTCACGGGATTCATTGCGATGGCATTTAATCGTGATAATGTCCGTGTCGTAAAATCCAAAGCATTTGCGATTCCGATTAATATCAATCTGCTCTTTGAGAGCATAGTCCATTCAAAGATGGTGTTAAGAACATTGTGACCCTTTGACATTAACTGATCGATTTCATCCAAAACCATCACTATCATTTTATTCTCTTTTCTTTTATCTGTTAAATGTTTGCATATTTCGTTCAAAACATTCGATGACACTTTTAAATTTAAATCTTTAGCGATCCGATGGTAAATTGCCGATGATGACTGAAATACCATACAATTGATGTTTATTAATTGAAAGTGATGATCTTTTAAAAGATCGTTCGTCACGTGATAAACGGATGCGCTTTTACCCGTTCCCGCGTTACCCGATATGTAAACAGATGATGATGTTTTCGATATCACGTGATTTAATATAAAATCTCTGATGTCTTTACATTCCTTATCTCTGCCGACGATACTCTGCATCAATGATATGCTCATTATAGACTTTGCTTTTGAATATACCGAAACGGCTGAAGTCACATTATTCGGATTTTCATCGTTTAATTTATCGTTTATTTTATCATTTAATTTCTTCATTTTCGACGGTGAACATTTTGATTCATCATTTTCGTCGCATTTAATTTCAGTTTTCTTTTTCGGTGTGACTTTTTTCAAAAGTATTTCATTATCCTTTTTATTTAAAGCGTCATTTTTCTTTTTGATTCTCTGACTCTTTCGAACACTAAAATTAGTGTCTATTGTCATTTGTGTCATTTTAGACATTTTCAAAATTAAAATTTAGATCTTTAAATATATTAAAATTAATAAAAAAGCAAAATGCTCATCTTAACACTTAATCATTATCTTTGGCGCGTTATACATTGTTAATGCTCAGATATTTTCGCGCGTTTATTACTATACATTTGCTTTATACAAATAAAAGGAACACTATTATCGGGTGATGTCACATGTGTATACACAATGCATTGCACATATCAGTAAAGCTTTTAAATCAATACACAGATCATGTGACTTTTTATTACAATACAAACGCCAATAATTATATTAAACGGCGGAATATAATAGTATATATTCATAACTTTTTTGTATAAAAATCTCATAATGTATGATTTTTAATGTAATAATTTTATTATACATTCTGTTCTCGATTTTGGCATTTTAGATTATGACAATTTCTTGATTATGACGTTTTTGAAATTTCAAACCATTTACAGAGGATCGTCATATTATATTCTTCACGTGACTATAATATGACTGCATTTTGAATGAAAGATCTGTGCGTGGATTTTTTTAAACATTTAATAATAATTTATCATTTTTATATTTTATTTTAAAAATACATACTTTGTTTATGCCGAGCCTGAGCCTGGAGGCTCAACACTATTAAAAATTGGGAGCCAATTGAGCCTAAGCCTAGGCTCAGGCTCAGGCTCAGGCTCGAGTTTCTCTATTCTTTAATTACAAATATATGGAAATTATACATTTTTAAATGGGAAACAGAGGACATCATTGGAATATTTTTTACTTAATATTTTAGATACGGTATTATAACTAAAGGGTCAAATTTTATCAGATTTTTTTCCAAAAAAAAAATCCACTGAACATGCTAAAAAAAGCAAAAAAAAAATGTGCCTAAAAAAGTGCTTTTTTTTGCTTTTTTTAAAATTTTTTTTTAATATAAACGCATTTAGTTTATAATTATAAATATAATAATATATTCGCCATTAAATAAAAAATACAATTATTAAATAGTTTATTCATTACAATTACATATTAAATAAATATAAAAAATTTTTCAAACTGCTCTAAGACCGTGTTCAAATGGAAGTGAAATTATAAAAGATCCGGAAACACATTTTATGCAACAATACCGATTTACCTCACGTGTAAGACCCTATCTTATATGACGAGATTTGAGTGGGTAAACTTATACCTCGAGATATAAGGGCCTTATAATAAGGCCCTTCAAATGAACACATTTTTTAAATCTTAAAAAATTGAATACCCCCGCTCTATAAGACTCGCTCCACAGTACGTTCAAGCTTAAGGTTTACTCAGTACAAGCGCTAGTGCTATATATGCTATATATACTCAGTGCAGGCGCCTGCCAAGACGCCGGTACTGGGTAAACCTTAACCCAGAACGTACTGTATAAGATCAGGTCTTACATGTGGGGTTAAACGGTACACACAAATGTATGTCTCATCATAGGGGTTAATATGAATATGTTAAAATTAATTGACATTAAAAAAAATAAAAAATAAAAATATTTTTAAAATAATAAATAATAAATATGAATGAAAAGTGAAAAGCGCGAAATGCACTTTTTTATTATGATACTGATGTTACATTAGTAATGTATAAAGACATATGAATGTGAAAATGGCGCATTATGAAATCATTGGTCACATTCATATGCCAATGAATGTGCTGTGAATGAATGATGTTCCATTTGTTAATGTGTTAATATTATACCACAAAAACATAGATTATATACATATATAAATATATAAATATATATGATTATATTGAAAATAAATGATGCTAAAGACTGAAGGAATGATCATAATTTTGGAATAAAGAAATAAATATAAAAAAGAAAACGTTAACATTTTTTGTGCATATATATAATCAGTGTAAAGGAATCGGTGGCATTTGATTAATGTCATATTCCCCATCGGGGATCGGATCATCTAATCATTGGGCGAATAATAAGTAAACACTCCAAAACGGTGACCGTTCCCGGAAAGACTATTCACAGCATTAAAGAGTCGAATCATCGAAAGACGGTCACTGACGAAGACAGAGATAAGGATCGTGATCAAAAAACAGATACAAATCTCTGCCCAAAGGCCAAAGGCACACCGAAATTAAAGAATATCGATTCCGAAAGCCCTTTGAATAACGATAATTCAATTAAAAACACATCCGATACTTTGAGTTTAAAGGGAAAAAACGACGATTTCAAAACACTAAACGATTCTGAAGTACCTTTAGACATATCAAACGACACACCTCACGATTTACAAACACAATCTGAAGACATGAATCACGTGACCCCAAACGACAAAGTAAACCCGCAGCTGCGTCCAAATGATCAGGACGAAGAAATGATGGACACATCTTTAGATTCCAGAGATGGTATTTTACCACCGTTTTAATAAATTAAATGCTTATTTTTTTTAAATTAAAAAAAAAGAGAGAAATCACATTGTAAATGACACCGGTACTGATATCAAAATGTTGAACGGAGACATTCAGGAAAATGCATCGGTACCTCAGGACGAGACTATGGACGAAGAGGGTATGTCCATTGTCCATTATGTTCATTATGTCCATTATTCGTATTCATATTCATATTCGTTATTATGTCCATGGCCATGGCCATGGCCATGCCCATTGTCCTTTTTAATTACATATTAATGTTATTACATTACAGACGAAGCACGATCTGAGACTACATTTAGATATAAAATCGAAGGATTCAGTAAAATTCGTGATACTGTTTTAAGTCCTCCGACATTTGTACGAAATTTGCCATGGTAATTGTGTCCGATATTTTATGGCATTTTAACATTGAAACATAACATCGCAATACAATTACATTACGCTGCTATATGATGATGTTATATTGCCATAGGATATTATAATTTTAAAATTGAATATTATTTTAATTAATTATTAATTAACATAAAAATAGGAAAATAATGGCGATGCAAAGAACGAGTCAAACGCATGGACAATTATCTAAAAGTTTAGGCTTTTTTCTTCAATGTAATGGTGAATCTGATTCAACGTAAGAATTATTAATCTTTACATTTCTGACAAAATGATGAGCGCTAAAATTTATATCAAAATTAAAGCGCATATTTTCATTAAATACCATCAGTGTTTTGTGTATAATAAACATTAATTAATGATTTAAATTTAGAACATGGTCATGTAATGCTACTGCCGAATTAAGGCTTATATCACAAAAGAGTGGCATCGAAAACATAACGCGAAGTATTTGATTATTTGATTTTCATATGTATTTTTATTAATAATTTTTATTTCATAGAAATTCAGCATATATTTTATAGCAAAGAAAATGATTGGGGATTCAGTCATTTCCTATCATGGAATGTATGACTTTTAATTTAAATGTGAAATTATTTTGATGATTAATAAATTGTATTTTAGGACATTACTGACCCTGAAAAGGGATGGATAAAGGACGATGCTATTATATTAGAAGTTTGGGTTTCTGCCGATGCACCTCATGGTGTTAGGTATAAAATATTTAAATAATGAATGCATACAAAATGTGTTTACTAAATGTGTTTACTAAATTTGTTTGCTAGTTGGGATTCAAAGAAACATACAGGCTATGTCGGTCTTAAGAATCAGGGTGCGACATGTTACATGAATTCACTTTTACAGACACTATTTTTTACGAATCAATTAAGGAAAGCGGTGTACCAAATGCCCACTGAAAGTGATGACTCAACTAAGAGTGTGGCATTAGCTTTACAAAGAGTATTTTATGAATTACAATTCTCTGATAAACCTGTGGGTACTAAGAAATTAACTAAATCATTTGGATGGGAAACACTCGATTCTTTTATGCAACACGATGTCCAAGAACTTTGTAGAGTATTATTGGATAATATGGAAAGTAAAATGAAAGGCACATGCGTTGAGGGAACTATACCCAGACTCTTCGAAGGAAAAATGATCGTATGAAATACTATTTATTATTATATCATTTTAAAAATTGTCATTTTTAGTCATTTATACGATGTAAGCATGTGAATTGCCAATCATCACGTGTCGAACCATTTTACGACATTCAATTGAATGTGAAAGGGAAAAAGGACATATATGACTCTTTTAAAGATTATATATCACTCGAGACTTTAGACGGAGAAAATAAATACGATGCCGGAGATTTCGGCCTTCAGGAGGCTGAAAAGGGTATCACTTTCGCATCATTTCCTCCCGTTCTTCATTTACATCTTTTGAGGTTTCAATATGATCCTGTGACTGACACTAATGTCAAAATAAACGATCGGTAATTATAATTAATGATAATTAAATTAAATTAAATTTACAATATTTATTATTAAAAGATTCGAATTTCCCGAACGCCTTAATCTTGAGGATTATCTTCAGAAAGCGGAGAGTTCTCCTGCGACTTATACTTTACATGCAGTTTTAGTGCACTCAGGGGACAATCATGGAGGACATTATGTGGTGTTTATTAATCCAAAGGGGGATGGTAAATGGTGTAAATTCGATGATGATGTTGTCTCACGATGTACTAAAGTTGAGGCGATTGAACATAATTTTGGAGGAAACGATGAGGATGTTAGTGTTAAGCACTGTACAAATGCTTATATGTTAGTTTATATAAGAGACAGCGTTATAAGTGAGTAATTAGCATTTTGTAAACTTATGACATAATTGCATATGTATTTAAAGGTGAAGTCCTTTTGCCCGTGTGTGAAGAGGACATACCCGAGCAATTAGTGGACAGATTACAGGAGGAGAAGCGTCAGGAGGCATTACGGAGAAAAGAACGTAATGAGGCACATCTGTTCATGAACATACACATATACACTGAGGATAGTTTCATGGGTCATAAAGGCAATGATCTTTATGATCCTGAAAAGGCTATATTCAAAGCATTCAAAGTTCGCAAAAATTCAACGCTGAAAGAAGCCGTTGAACTAATAGCAGAACAAATGAAATATCCGTATAATATGATGCGCGTGTGGCCAATTATATCACGTGCTAATGAAACATTACGACCGTCATCTCTCGATTTTGATAATGATTGTAATAAACATGTGACTGAAGTTTGTGAAAATCAAAATCCATGGTCCGTGTTTTTAGAATTACAAAATGCTGACTCTGAAAGTAAATCATTACCGGCCGTGGATAAAGAAAGTGCGTATTGATATACATTTGAATTATAATCGTAATTATTTTTAATTTTAGGCGACGTTTTGTTGTTTTTTAAATTATATGATCCAAAAAATACTTTTATCACTTATTGTGGTCACGCACATATACCATTTACGGCAAAAACCCGGGAATTAATCCCAATTTTAAATGAAAAGGCGGGTTTCCCCATTATTACACCTTTAGAATTATATGAGGTCAGTATAATGAAAAGATTTTCCCATTGAATTATATATTAATATAATAAAATACGATATGATCTTAAATTTTTGGATACATTTGATAGGAGGTAAAACCGAATATGGTCGAACGCATTGAGAATTTAGATTTACCTCTGAATAAAGTTTTGGAGGAGCTAATGGATGGTGATATTATCGTGTTTCAAAGATCAGACTTAAATTTAGATTCGGACTGTGAATTACCGAATGTGAAAGAGTATTTTAAGGATTTATTCTTTAGGGTCGAAGTGACATTCTGTGATAAATCGCAAGTTAATGATCCCGGATTTACAATGGAATTATCACTTAAAATGAACTATGATCAGATTGCGAACGCTGTCGCTCAGAGATTAGGAACAGATCCATACTTAATTCAGTTTTTCAAAACGCAAAAGTAATTTTTAGCATAATTTTAAGCAAAATTTTTAAAAATATTTTTAACAAAATTTACATGATAATAGTTATCGTGATGGTCCCGCCGGTCCTTTGCGATGTAATTACGAAGGAACACTCAAAGATATTTTAATATTTTGTAAACCGCGTCAGCCAAAGAAAATCTATTACCAATTGGTACGTACACTTAACCTAACCTAACCTAACCTTTAAAACATTTAACGTATAATCATTTATAGTTAACGATTCGTATCAATGAACTCGAAAATAAAAAACCATTCAAATGTGTTTGGGTCAATGGAAAACTAAAAGAAGAGGTAAATTTAAAAATATAAATTGAATTTATTATTAAATTTAATTTTTATTTAATACAACAGAAGGAACTATTGTTATATCCAAATAAAAGTGGGACCGTTCACGATTTGATTGAAGAGGCGAAAAAACACATTGAAACGAATGAAGATTCTTCAGGAAAATTGCGATTATTGGAAGTGTCGAGTTATAAAATCAATCAGATACTACCTGAAGATGTACTATTGGAGTGCTTAAGTTGCACGGGCAGTAAAGTATACCGAATCGAAGAAACGCCTAAAGATGACTTAAAATTAGAAAATGGAGAGTTTTTGATTCCCGTCGCGCACTTTCATAAAGAGGTGTATCAAACTTTTGGGGTCCCGTTTCTGCTCAAAATTAAACATGTCAGTATTTTGTCTTTAATTTAATTTTTAATTTTTTAAAATTATAAATTTGATTTTATTTAATGAATATATAGAAAGAGCCTTTTACTGCCGTTAAAGAGAGAATACAGAAAAAGTTGGACATCCCCGAAAAGGAATTTGAAAAAGTAAGTGCTTAAAATGAAAGAAATAATATATTAAAAGTGTATTTTTTAGTATAAATTCGCTTTGGTGTGTAGCGGCAGAATCCATTATATTAACGACGAAAGTGAATGTATAAATAAAGACGATTTTAATGCACACATTTCGAGTATGATATTTAAGTATAATTATTTGATGCTGAAATTAACGTGTTTATTTGTGTTAACAGATGCAATACAATCGAATACCATACCCCCAAAGCCATGGTTAGGTTTGGAACATATAAATAAAGCACCGAAACGATCACGATACAATTATCTCGAAAAAGCTATTAAAATACATAATTAAATTCTTTAATTAAAAAGAATATTATTTTTCATTAATACATAAATATACTTTAAAATAATGAATATTTAATGAATATATAAATGAATGAAATTTAAAGACTTTTTATTAACATTCAAAGGATGAAATAAAAAATTCCATTTTCGATCCTCCGCTATGATATGATACAAAAGCTGATTCTATGTCCTGTGATTTTGAGATTTATCGATAATTTACCATTATAAATTCACTAAAATATAACACGAATCATTATACTTTCGTATGGAAAATGACGATACGAAAGCGTTAACTTTCTTTAGTTTCTTTTAGATTTTGTAAATAATACTTTAGGTGTGAGGAGAATGTCGGAATTTTCTTATTGTAAACGTGAAACAATGGACATTGGAATTTATTTATTTAATGAATATATTAATTTTCTTTAATTTTAAGAAAAATTATATATAAATTATTATTAATGGATTTATATATTACATTTATTGATTTATTTTCCGATATTTTAATTTTATTATATATGAGTAGAGCTTTACTAATAACGCTTATATATTACAATTGTAACACATTTATGAAATGTACAGAATTGATAATGAATACATTGTAATTAATAAACTGATATTTAATAAATTTTTTAAAAATAACATTTATTTCGGTTCATTTTGAAACTGCGATGATCGATAATTCATGTGTGTAATGCTTTTGAGCATATCTTTAGTATGAGCGAATAACTTTGAAACGTCATTTTTATATGATTTTAAATTCAAATCATTTTCCAATACTTTCGGCTCTAATTTATGCACATTTTTCGCTTTTATCAGCATTTCGTTTAATGTATAATATGCTTTTAAATCACACACAATCACTTTATTCGTTTTTTCATTCATCGCTTTATCATCATTAAAAGTATCATCCGATGGTGATGATAACTGTCGGTATATCTGATGCTTTAACGCATCCTCAGATCCTATTAATTGTCCGTAATGATCATCATCGTATTTAATTAAATCATTCATTTTTCCGATCATTTCTTTACTCAGCAATTCTCTGTTCACATTTAATTCATCATTTTTATGCGTTTCAATTTCCAAATCATTTATTTCACCTTTAATCTGATCATATTCTTTCATTAAATCAATAATTTTTTCGTATTCACACATAATTTAATATTTATGTTTTAATTTTAAATGAAATAAATATTAAACACTTTTATCTAAAAAATGGCGCCATTTACAGTATACATTAGAGATGCGCGAATAATGCGAATTCAGATTATTCGAACAGTTTTTGAAGGAAACGGACACTTTTATGTGTTTAGGGAAAAGTGTCCGTGTTATGTGTGTTACACTGTGTAACACTGTGTAACACTGTGCAGGCATAATTATACTTTACCGGGCGTATTTTTTTGTTGTTAAAGGCGTTGTTATTGGCGGCTACCGCCGCACTATTTCCCGTCAACCTAACCTAACCTAACCTAACCTAACCAACCGTGTACAAAGTATAGAAATTGTTAAAACTGCGGTTACATGACTTTTCGTACACTAAAAT
>JAQIXB010000001.1:0-92838 GCA_034697405.1 Mesoplophora pulchra | reverse complement strand
ATTTTTAATATGTAAAAAAATAATTAAAATAAATTTACTAATTAATGCCGAAAAATTAAATTAAAAATCAAATATGTATCAAATTTAAGGGGTGGTCTACTTTTTTTTCGTTAATCTCTGTACATATTTGTATTTTGTGCTTTAGTGTCAAAATGTTAGTATGTAAAAATAAAAAATTTAACATTTTATTTAAAAATTTATTAAAATTGTAATATAAATTTTTTTTATCATAAAATTTATTAATTTTTCAAATGATTAATTTTTTTAATTAACTCAGTAATGGAATCGCCTCTGCAATAAAAAGAAAGAATATTAACATAATGTGATTATAAACTGTAAATAATATCATACTCTTTTTTCAGCATATCCCTAATTCCTTTCAATTGAGATGGTGATGGTGTTTTTTCAATTAAATCATTATGAATGACTTTTCTATGTCTGGAAAATGATTGTGTCTTTGAATTTGATTCATCCGATTTCTGAAAAAGTGATTCCTGATATTTGCATTTCACCCGAATCTGTTCTAATTTATTACGGTGCGATATTAATTTATTGCTAATTATTTTGAGATCATTTCTCAATGATATTTCAGCCTCAGAAAGCATCGGTTGTTTCTGTTGTAACTTTTCGAGAATCGAATCGATTCGTGACGAAAGTATCTCATGTTTTTCTAAAATATTATCATATTTAAGTGCAAATTTTTCCATTGCAATGATGAGATTTTCCTTTTCTTTCGTACAGCGATTGATCTCTTCCAATTGAATGGTCTTTTCTTTTTTCAATGCTTTCGCTCTCTTTTCAATCGCTAAAATCACTAAATCATACTTTTCAATGTATTCTTTTCTTAGTAATTCTGTTGTCGTAAGTAATAACTGAAGATTCTTTTGAGAATCGTTTTCACTTTTCATATCATTTGTATTTTGCGACTTTAACAATGGTGCACTCACATTTCGTTTTAATATGTGTTTAATATGATCAGTAAAATCTATGGGCGTATCTTTGGATGATGCTTTTGAGAGATCAGAATTAATTGCGGAATTCAATAAATTAGTGATGAATGTCGGTGCTAAATTTTGAGTGATCATTTCTGCGGAATTCAGTAATACCATTAAACAGCTATGTCCATGCTGAACACCAATTGCGAGTCCTAATGGCGTTGTGCCACATTTGGATTGCTCATCAATGATGGGTTTGGTGCATACCAAATGCTCGATAATGGATTCCTCTTCTTTAAAATGGCAATTTTCTTGAGATTTAATTTGTAACATAAATGGTATTACTATGGCATGAATTCCACACGAATGACTACAAAAGTAACGCATCGATGTAAATGGATCACGGTGTAATCTTACATTACACGTAATTACACGATCATCATTTGAAGATGTTAATGAAAGAGCCAATTCAATGGTTTCATATACAAAAAGTGTGGGCTGAGGTAAAAGTGAAAGATCGGAATGGCAATTGGGGTCATCATTGTCGAGGGCGATACAGTGATAGATAATTCCTGATGATGTGACGATGATAATTAGAGGAGGATTTGATTTGAGACATAATATACTGCACGCATCAACACCATAATTGTCTTCTGCGGGTGGCATCATAGTTAATGGGCCTAAAATGTTGTTTGATACGTGTGGATACTTTAAACTAGTATATACTAGAATGACATCACCATTGCCTTTTAGAACGTAAATGGGCCAAAGGCATTCATCAGGAGATGTAATTGTTGATGGATCAGTATCATAATATTTGGAAATCGGAGGTCCGAAATCAAAAGAAACGGCGTTTTCTCCCAATGAAAGAGCATAGAGTGAAATGCAGCTTTGGGTTAGGGATGGATCATCGTCTGTGAGTGACAAATTAATAGTTTGGAGCGGCGTTTGTTCTTCGGTGATGTCAAAAATGCTTTTAAATATATAAAAGTGATAAATTAAGAGATAATACTTAAACATTTAGTGATTAAAGTTCTTACCGTATGCAGTTATCATTGGTGAGTATTACAATATGCTTTTCACTTTCACACGACGGATGCCATTCGCAACAGAGGAGTGTAATTCGCTGATTACAGACAAAGAATCTCTCAGCGATACACCACGATCTAAGAGTTAATTTAAATATTGAACCATTAAAATGAGTGGTACTAGTTATGTATGGCACTAGTCATGTATGGTAACGAACATTAGTGTAACGATAGATAATAAAACGATTAATGATATTTCACTTTTGACAATGATTGAATGTTAAAGCGTTAATTGATAATGCATTCTCATGTTAGCTCCATTCAGGCAGAGAATCATGCACTGCAATGGCATGCACCGGAGCGAAACATTTAAGTGTACACATACTAGTACATACTAGTATCAGTATGGATACCGCAATTCGTTAATATGTGTAATATGTGAAGCCACAAACAAAAAATTTAACTATCATTGAATACATTGTATATGAGATATAACCAAAATATTTCAGTATTTATAAAGTCTATCTAATACTAGTACATACTAGTTCCAGTACCAAATATGCATTAGAACATTCCCCTCAAAAGGAAACTATTTCAGTTAAATGAATATCAATGCTCAATTACGAATGCATAACAAAAATAGAAATAGTAAAAAAAGTACTCCATACAGAGAGATGGAGAAAGACTAGAATTTACTAGAGTTTGCATTATTTTAAAGTTTTTAAACATTTAAAATTATTTGAAAATGTTCGTTAAAACTAAAAACGGCACTATCAACAAACAAATTCATCAGATAAATGTCAATTATGTAATAATAAAAACGTTATTTTAATATTAAATGTAATTAAATAATATGCATATATCGGAACGTTAAAAATAAATTTCGGTATTTCAATATTGACTTTGGAAATGATTACTATTGATGCGTATACTAGAAACATATACTAGAAGCAGGTGGTACCAAAATGCTCAAATTGTGAGCATTACCATTTTTAATTGTAGCATATGTTCGAAATTCTAATAAATATAACAGAGTGAAGCGCAAAATTATATTTTTGGTAAAAGAATGAGATTCAATGAAATAATAAAATGAGGAAAATGCTAAACTATGGTGTTAATGTAAAAGAAAAGAGTATGTGATGCATGCATAGCAACAGAATTGAACAGAACATTAAAGGGGATCTCTTTATAGTCAATCAATAAATAAGGAGCATAAAGGGGTATGCCATAAATGTTTATATTCAGTATACCCATTTACGTTTTTAATTATTTACGCCGCATTAGCATCAGTGATTGATACAGAAAGAGGATGACAGAAACGTGCTTTCATTTACTGTATATTAAACTCTCTTAAAACTGTTCTATGTACTAATATCAGTGGTATTACTAATAGCATCGGTCTTATCATATTCAATATTCACTAATGTCTTCAAATATTAAAAGGTCAGATCTTTGAATATAATATAATATTATGAAAACGCAACAAAATGCACACATGTACTAATATATATATATAATATACAGTGTGTTCAAAAAGTTTAAACATAAAATAAATAGACTCTCATTTAATGAGTACTAAATTTTTTAAAAACATTTTTTCTGTTTTATCAATGAATAGCTGAGGTTTTGTTATTTAATAGTTTTATAAAGAATCACGTGAAAATTTATTAAAATTTTAGAAAATGTGAAAAATGGCAATTTTTGCACTTTTAAGTGCAAATAACTTTTATTTGAATATATATAAATATGTCATGTGATATATCATTGGATTCAGTGTAAAAATATCTTTCCAATGATATTGCATATGACTATTAAAATATTTCTAAAAAAATTTAAATTAAAAAACACATTTTCCAAAATTAAATATAAAAATGACCCCTAAAATTTATAATTTTTATTTTTAATTAAAATTTAAAAAATAGAATAATGCAAAAAACCATGTTTCTATCTGTTATGGTTTTAGAGAAATTAATTTAATTTTTTTAATAATAAAAGTAAATTATAAGTTTTTACAAATTAATAAAATTGAGAATTAATATTTTTAAAAAATTAATAATCTTTAAATGAGAGTCTATTTATTTTATGTCTAAACTTTTTGAACACTCTGTATACTGAAACTTTCAATGATAATCATCTAATTATAGAATCTTAAAGCAAAAGACTATCATTATGTATTACTCAATTCACTCGAAAATCAACCATCATCAGCATCAGTATTACTCATGCTCTTCTCATTTTCTACTTTCTCATTATGGCAGTATTTTAATTAAATCAAAAGCAATGAGAATATACTAGAGGCAGGCATTAGACTGAGCTATTTAATGGGGCTTAAGATCAGTAAAGTTCCATTTACGAAATACATTATTGTCGATTGCAAATAATATACGATGATAAAAATAATAAATTTGTTCATTCAACAAAAGTAATATAAAATAAAGTACTAAAATAATAAGTATATATACCTGTTTAGTAGAAATCGTTGGCCGCCCTCATACGAAGCGTCCATTCCCCATTTTTTCGGTAATTCCAACACATTAATTCCGCGTGAGCCGGTGATGGCCAAATAACGACCCGTGGTGCTGAATATTAAATTATCGGCATCAAATTTTGGGGGATTCGTTAATGCCACTGTCTGCACATATGCAATTTTAACATTGATTTAGTGATATGTGATACAATATAATATATGATCGCATTATTAAACACACATTTGTGGTAAAAATTATTGCGTATTTTTATGTTTTTCGTGGGGATGGTCTATGATAATATGGCATATATACTAAAGGTGCATGTGATATTGAGAAATGCCATAATTTTAGTAATTGCTTATGCCTGTATTTTGGCCATTGCCTGAGTTATTTGTCTGTCATCTAAAGCATAATGAATGGTTAATGTGTTGAGCATTACATTATATTACAGAGAATGGGACGCATCTCTCTTCGACAAATATAATAGTAATATTTTAGCAATAAAATCGCACGCTATTGTGCTAATACTTCTCTAGTAGGGTCTGGGACAAAATCCCGAAAAAAATAATAACAATATCTCAAGTTTCCCAACACTTAAATTCTTACAGTAAAAATGCTAACACAGGAGCCTACGGCATTGTGGGTATAAGACCTAACCTGACCTGACCTAACCCAACCATAGTAAAAATATAATAGATAAAAATGCAGTTACAGGCGCCGTGGGTATTCACACGACATTCCGTACACTAAAATTCATAAAATATATTTTTTTCTCAAATGATATGTTTAATCGCATTATTTTTTTCGGGATTTTAGTTTCGGGATTTTGTCCGTCTCTCTCTTTAGTATACTGATACTGGAATTACAGGAATATAATGTTGAAGTGAACAAAGAATATGCTATGAAAAAGAGCATCCATAGTAGCCAAGTGGGGCGAGACAAATGTGATTTACTAGAAGTACTAGTTTTGGTAATAGTGATAAGAAATAAGGTGAATTTGGGAGGGCCGATATTGAAGCACAATTCACATAATTCTAACCCATTAACTCGAATAAAAGAATTATATAATATGTGTTTTTTGTGTGTACATACGTGGGGTGTGTAATCAAAATCATTGCATTCACTTTTGCGAATGTTCAATGGTTCGTCAGTAATGTTTTGGCATTAGCTCATGAATCCTGTACTAATATATAATATATATAAGAATTTAGTTGAATTTAGTAGAATTTTAGTGCCACAATGGGTTTAAAAGTTTTTAAACATTTCTCTCATCTGCCATTTAAACATGGGATTCGTCCCCTCTTTAGTGTCCCCATTTACTCAATTACTAAGTGCTGCTTTTTAAACACTGCTATTTGCAAATGCATTGCCTCAATAGAGATTGCATTACTATTACTTTAGTAAAGTAATAACATTACAACAGCAGCCAAAAGCAGCATCCAAAGGCATTCCTATGCAAATATACGACACATACATCAATTGAGTGGAGGCGAATTTCGTTCACTTTTATTAGTTTCCATTGCCTTTTATGGTGGATACTAGCAATATATAATCTTATATAACAGACTAGTTATATGTAAAACTATTGGAAAGCTGTGTTCAATTGGGAGAAATTTACAAACTAATGCTGCCTAAATCCGGATACAATCGTGATATTTTTCAATATATGAGCTCTATGATGAGGATATAAAATGCAGTAATGTATAGTAATAGATATAGTAATAGATATTTAAAACTTTAGTGACCGCATTCAATAGAAGTATATTCACATGCACATAATAGGAATGTGATCGGAGTAAAAACATCATTTCCTTTATTTGTATCCTATAAATTCAATGTTTGCGATTTAAGTATTATTATTTCAATGCATTTCATGCTTTTCTTTTGACGGGCAATACACTACTAGCATTTTCAACTACTCAATGTACTAGCAATATACCAATGGTAAAGTAATCAAAGTTTCATTTGCAGGCACTTCCAAACATTGCTTAGATTGCGCCTAAACTCAATTTTAGTATGTACAGCTCCTAAAGGGTTTAAGTAATACAAAAAGTAAGTGCCCTTTGCTATTACTATTGCGTTACTTAAAAGAGAAAAATTTTGTGTCAAACGATTGCATTAAATAATAATACAGAGACTATGCTTTTTAGTGTTTTTAGCGTAATAAAAAATAAAAGCGGAGAATGAACAATCGTTTGTCCCAAAAATGAGGAGCAATGAGTGGTAAGACATACATTGATACTACAAATTTCTATAAAATATAAAAGAAAAATAATAAAAAACAAATAAAACATCACATGAAAAGAAAATTGTGAGAAATGTCTTCACAATGATCACATTTTAGTGGCGTCTCTTCACTCACACTAAAATCAAACTGAACATGGAATTTTCAAATGCAAAACATATTATAAATATATATAAATATATGAAACTTTAATTCTGATGGTATTAGATAATGGATTCCCATTCATTCATTCATTCAAAACATTGTGCATTTTGCATAATGTAAATGTGTTTTTATGAAAGAAGTGATACTGGTGATAGATTGTATTTAAAGAAAACAATAATTTTCACGCTTTGCTATGTATTGCTCACGGCACCAAACTTTTTAGTCATTTCATCACCCATCACTATCAAGCACTATCATGTACTAGATTCAGATGCAATACAAAAACCCTTTTACCATCACCGGAGAGAAAAGGCATTTTTTCAATTATTAATGCTAATATCAGATAGTGGCAGAGGAATACGAAAATGTGGCAATAAATTCGGAATCATTTCACTTAAAAGTATAGTATGCCATTCTATTACGTACTATTACCATCACATACCCATTTTTAAATGACAGAAAAGAAATTACCAGAGATGTTATGCATGTTATGCATAAAATAAAATAATATTTTTATGTAATAATAAAAGCGGAAAAAAGAAATTTTACAATAAAATGAATATTCATTCGATTATTTTTATATTTTAATATTAATAAAACACTAATATTTTAGAATGCTTTAGTTCGCCTCTAAATGCTTAAAAAATAAAAATATATATATTTTATATTAAAAAGGATCAGAATACTAAACACTGACCCACAAATAAATTGCGTTAATTACAATATTGGCTTTTAACTTATATATAGTAACAGTATCACAGCATAGAATTACATATTATCGCATAAACACGCAAATCATGAATATTGAATTCTCTTATATATACACAATTTATGTATAATAATATATTAAAATATAACTAATACTATAGTAATACTATAGTAATATTACTAAAAAGTATGCATTTTACTATTAATTGCATTCAAATCGAGTGAAAGTGCTACGAAATTAGCATATCATTGCCAATGGCTGCTCATGAATACAGATCATCGCGAATCAATCAATGACAATACTAACACATTATGCTATTTTATATATTATAATATATATATATATATACATATACATACTTATATATACCTCAATTGGAAACCTTTTGTTTTAATGAATATTATATTCGTATACGCATTACATTATAATAATAATAATAATAATAATATTACTAATAACGTAATGAATCAAAAAAAAAAAATTAATACATATATTTCGTTATATATATATATAACGAAATATCTATAAAATGCATATATTTTTATAATTTTATTGTCCACAGTCATGTGCTATCACCTGAATTGACATTATGTGCGATGAATCCTTTAATCGGAGGCAATAAACGCAATGATCTTCGGCATTCCAAATATAAAGACGATTATCGTAAAAACACATTATATTCTTTGATTCTTTCGCTGTTCCGTAATGACATTTAATTGAATCGATTAATTGTTTCATATCATCATTCGAATCAATAACTGAATATACATAATAAAATAAATTATAATCATATAATTTAAATAAATAAATAAATATATATATATATATAAATAATATGATGGTATATATATGTATATATATAAAATATAAATAATATTTATCGTAATATTTATGATATTAGCAATTGTCACGAATATCATATTTTATTAAATATTATTAATTATTATTTATAATTTATGCATTAATTATTCAATGGAATAATGTGATGGTAAAATGTAATTACCATTATTGGAATCACCATCATCGGCAATGGTCAATTGCATTATGCTCCAATTTGATGATGACATTTTTTAATTTATTATTAATTATTAATTATATTTTTTAAAAAATTACATTAATTAATGGGTCCACTCTTTTGCAGCGTATACGTATATATATATGTATATTAAATTATATGTAAAATATAAATATAAACACGTATATTCTCTTATAACGTATACACAATAATATTGTATTACAATATGATGACTAAATTTAGTAATTGCGTAATACGATGATATATTTTTAATGATAATGATTATAAATTTAATGTCAGTTTAATGTTAATAATATTAATACGTTCACATTACGCATTTATAAACACCGTAAATAAAAACGTATGAATATCAATAATGATATTAATGTCCAATGATATGCACAGAGATGGCACAAATGCATCTGTCACTCGTGCGTCCATATTTAACGTACATTTATCGCTAATAATTTGTTCATTGCATTACATTATATAATTATGGTGAATGTCAACAGACATTTTCATAGACTCAATGTGTTCACGATTTATATGTAAAAAGCGTGGCAAAAGCATGTATTGAGAATGTATTGAGAGTGTGTATATGGTAAATACCATTATTGCGAATATGAAAATGATGTAACTGTTAACATGAGTAACATATTAGTTATATGATTTTTACAAATGAAATGAGTGAAATTTGTGTTATATTAGTTCTTTTTGGGGATGGATCATAGGAATGGAACAGAATGTATACACTCTCTGCTGTGAGTGTATACTAAGTTTGTGAGTGTTGTACATGCGTGTTCATAGTTAATATAATAGTGAAGAGATTGGCATTCGCAGGCGTTCGGGCGAAATACTGAAATGGCTGATGCTGCCAATGTGCAGATGATAATTCGTTCATGGATGTGCTTCGATTTGGACAAACTGCAGGTAAGAGACGTCTATGCTTTTATATTCATATCATACATACCTATATATAGTGATCATTGAAAAAGTATTAAATATATTTCTTTCGCGCGTTATTCCAAATGCAATGATTGCGTAACGCACACGCACCGCTTATAACACTCATTACGATCGTAATATTCGATCATCGGATTCAATCATTGAAACGCTGTAATGCAATAATGCTATTTTTTATCATTAATATATATATATAGTATTGGAATACGTACTGAGCTATGTGCTGTTTTCTTTTTTCACTGCACATTTACTTAGTTACTAGTTACTAGTTACTTTAGTACTATCTATATACTTACTATTGATGGGGAAAGCATCTATTTTGAGATCAATCAGAGTATTGCCAATGATATTGGCACTGCGATCGGTGATGCGCTTTAACTGAACCCAAATATATTAGTGACGGGATAATGCCGATGAAGAAAATTGTGCAGAGCGTTGTACTTTTTTATAGCCTAATACTTTAACGCCAATATGTATATGTATATATATATATATATATATATATATATATAATCCAAACGCGTGAGTACATTATTCAGAGCCTAATAATATTGAAAGCGCTTCAAAAGTGTCAATGTCTATTTATATTTACATTGACTCAGTATATAACGATGAAAACAAAGTTTATATTAATGTTTTTGTGTTTCCATTTGCTTCATACATGCAGAGAATGTAAAGCCAATAGTGTAATAGCGTAGTAATAGTGTAGTATTTGTTAGTTAACAAATGGCAGGAGTGTTATAAAGAGAAAATGAGTGTATGAATAGTGATTTTTGATGAGAGGCATCCGATGCTATGCAACAATTTCGTGAAACTTTTTTTTTCACTTTCAATGTCTTTGGCTTTTTTCATGCGTTTGAAGCGTTTGAGAAAAGATGATGATCGCGTATATGATCATTCGTAACATATTTTCCGTCTCTTCTCATGTCTCTTCAGCGTTCGCATCTTTCAGATGCTTTTTCTTTCTCTTTATACAGTAAATGCAGTAATATACAGTGAAATACATTGAAAGTGTGGAGTCAGTGTATGTCAGTGAAGCGTGCTTTAAGATGTTAAAACAATTTTTTTCATGTGTAAAAACGAATACTAAACCAATACTAAAATTGTTACATATACATATGTATATATTTATATTTATATATAAACACTAAAAATTTATTGTCATAGAAAAGGAACGCATTTTTTTATTGTGATATTTTCCCATTTTAACTATATTATTATACTCAGTTTAACATATAAATTTTACACCATCATTATGTATATATAGCATATATACTATGATAGACTAGTATCATCCCCGCGCCATGTCTGTCGTCTCTTATTACGGGCAATTGAGTCTCTTATTCGCCTCTCTTATTCTAGTGACTTTCGTCACTTGTTTCTCGCATGTTTTGCTTCCTCCACTTGTTCGTGGTGACAGAATCACTTTTTTCATGCCTTTACTTACTTGCTAGTACTTACTAGTGTGATCTTAAGTGTGATAGTGGCAGTGAATGGTAGTGTTATGTGTATATAGAGCGAAGAAAATAACCTAAACAGATATATGCTAATATTACACGACACCTCTGATTGATTCTGTTAATTGGATATAAAAGAAAAAATAATACTCTTTAAAAGTACATTTATATATTTATATATATATTCAATTATTTATTTTATTTTATATTTTGTAAGAAATTAAAAAAAAATAATGGTAATAAAAAGTCACATGAATAATTTATAAAATCGGTAAACATTTACAAATGCCAAAGTAATAGTGATAGTAATAGTGATAGTAATGGTATATTATTTTTATCTTTTAAGAGAAAGACAAAGGCATTATTTTGTTCAGAGATTGTTTTTATCACATGTGTCAACAGATATTTCTGTAAATATAATTGGCATGAGACTATGTATAGTTTTTATACAAAAAATGATTATTGTCAAAGTTCATTGAAAAGTTTAGAAAATGTATTCTTTTTTAAAGTGTCATAATACTAGCGTGTGTCTAATAGTTGCGTATAAAAGTATTTTACATAAAAGTAATGCAAATATTCAATGAGAGTTTTAAAAATTCAGATTCTCAAATGATTTGCGTTTTGATTATAAAACGTATCCCAATGATGATTGTGTGTATGTGTGTATGTGTGTATAGAGAGGATAGTACATGTAAGTGACTAGTAGTACACTACAGTAAAATGTATTTACTCAAAATTGTAATTATTATTCTTGACTATGCATAGATATGGTATTTTCTGATCATTGTCGTTGTGTTTGATATTCTTTGACGATCACAAAGCCAATGGAATTTGCTGCATGCTGAGTATTAGAGATGCACCATTTTTATGCTCAATATATACATATACATGTATGATACATAATACAAAGTATATTTGTATGTAGTAATGTATTTGTGTATATAAAAGTATATTTATATGTATGCTATGAATGTATTCAAAAACTTCAAAAGTGATCGGCATTGTATTGTGATAGTAATGCTGATGCTGCTATTGATATATCAAAATGAATGGTTTATACGCTATTGCCTATTGGCGGAGAGAGACGCGTAACTCTTCTCTCTCATTTCTGTATCATCATCATGATGATATAATATTTTTATACCGATGAATGCGCATCTCTCTCTTTACTATTTTCATATCTCTCATTTTTCTCTCTCTTTACACACACATATTGTGAGTGAATCTCTCGTATTTCTCTCTAATTTTTCCCTCATTCTCTCCCATGGTCTCTCCCTTAGTCTCTCCCTTAGTCTCTCCCTTAGCCTCCCCCATAGTCTCCCATGGTCTCTCCCATAGTGTTTCGTTCATTCTTTGCGTTCTCTCCCATTCTCTCTCTCGCAGTGTATTGATTTGCAAAGTCGTGCCTTTTGTGTTTCTTCCTTCGCACGGTATGCATATTAAAAAGTATTGATTTTTCAGATATTAGTAATTTGACTGTGTATTTGCTCGATGCTCACCAAACTCATGCCATCCTCGAGTTGCATTGCATTACATTACATTCGCTTCTTTATTCCCCCCTTAAAACTCTTTCTTTCCCCGATTTTCATTCTCTTTGCAATAACATTGAAGCAATGGATAAATGAAAATGTGTGCATCCCCCACACTTTTCATAATGCCCTCATCTGCGCATATGCATTATTACAGAATCTATTGGCATTAAACTTTTCTCTTTTTCCATCACGATTAAGAGAAAGAGAAATATTCAAAACTTAAAAATGTAAAAAAAGCCCTTTCATAATGCTTAAATGCTCTGCGAATGTTTAGAAACACAAAATATGTTATTGTACTGTCGTAATACACATTTCCCCCTTTTATCACCGCACTTTTTTTACCGATTTTTCGCATCAAAATTTTCATTTTTATTGTATTTTAAAGAATTTTAAAGCATCACTATTACATGAGTACTAAAATCAGTACAGTTCTAGTAATGGCTCTCTGCATATCCTTCAATTGATATATACGAATTTACATGGCAACACACTACTAACAAAGCAATACAAAAGTATTATATGTATATACGTATGCATAAAAAACTAAAATGTGTTTCTATTAATATTATAGTACGGCTCTGCAAAAGTAACACTGCGATTTATAAATGTGTATTACGCGCTGAGCACTGTGAACGTATGCATCATATCAGAGACATTAAAATTTGTAAATGTAATATTTGTAATTAACTGAAAAACATTTTAAAAGCGCGTTTTGCAATAAATACACTAAACTTTAACTTTACTAATGGATTTAAGCTCAAGAATTATGTGTTCGAAAAGTGTTCATATGTTACAACATTTCTGTAGTAATAATACCGGTAGTTTTTGATCGCAGTGTTTTAATATATTTTTGTTATAAATATATCATGCATATTATATACATTGTATTACAACAATGTTTTTCCCCACCCTTGTGATGTATACTAGAATACTACTAGTATACTAGTATAATAAATAAAGGTTGGAACTATGCATTTCAATTGTTGATGATGGGAAAAGTTTTTCGTGTATCACAATATAAACATGTAAAGTATACACAATTTACAATTTACGATACACGATCGTTCATAAACTATGAGCATTGCTCTTTTGCTCTTTTCTTTTTCATCATCCTTTATATTTAGATATGTCTTTTCCTCAGCGGTCTCTTAATATATTCAAATGAATTTTTTCGTATCGATCCAAATATTAAATTCGTTTGAGACTAAAGCCAGTGACGTACCAATGTATGGGAATCATGATATTAAATACAATGAAATATATATACACATCTCTCTATATATACATTTCTACTAATTTATAGCACATATATATTCTATATATATATATACGGCACAATATAATAGTAGAGACGAATCATTGAATGGTTATAGTGCATTGTGAAAGAATCGATTCTTAAATTGGTTATCGCGTCTATTAAATGTTCGCAGTAAATTTTCCTTTTATTTTATTTTCGTTTTTTATTTTTTTCAAATGCCTTCAATTGGTCAATTCAATTTCACTTTCATATACTATCCTTTAAGTATAGTTGATTTTTGAATAGCTGAGGTTCCGCCACTGCATTCTTTCACCCCTTAAAAGTAAAATAAAAAACTATGATGATAGAAATGTAAATGAAGCAGTGTCTCGATAGATGATGGCTTTGTTTGTAATGATTCGCTTTTCTATTCTCTTCTTTATGCTAATTATTCACTGTTTTTTCATATATAAACTCAAACATCATAATCGAGTATGAGGAACACAGAGGCAAAATAATGGGTCCCGAAAAATTGTTTGATGATGTTATATGCTATAATATACTGGTATAATATCACAATATTGCAAGTAATTATATTTGGTTCATTCAGTTTTTTTTCATACATAATACTAGTACATAATACTAGTACTATTTAAAATATCTCTAACAAATGCAAATGATTACGGGAAACAAAAGATGTTTTGAAAAGTTTTTCGGACTTTTTTATTCTAAGTTTTGCATTATGAACACACACAAAAACTAGAAATATATAGTAAACCCATTGCTTTGAGATAATAAGTTTTTATACGCGTTTCCACATGGGACATTATAATAAGTTTGATATAAGAGGGGAAAAAATAAATAATTATCATGAAAATTCACTATGGACTAAGGGTTGGATAAGTCACTCTCTATGAGTTAATTACTATGGGGCCTAAAATCAAAAATATGTGGGCGTAAGAGAATAGCGTAAACCTATTCTCTTATATACACTATGACCACACACGCTATTTTTTCTAAAAATTTACTATTTTTTTACTAAAATTTGTTATATTCATAGGTTCATTGACTTTTTTAATTTTATATTTTCTCATAAATTTCATTTATTCATTGAATAATTTTAATATTATATTATTAATTATATATAAATGATTATAGAATATGCATAAAATAGTCGTTAGGATTGAAAAGTATTATCGAAATGAAACTAGTATTTGATCTTGGTAGATTTTTTTCTTGCTAGTATTACTAACGTTACTAACATAATAATTGAAGCATTTAATGCTAATGGAAAGGCATGGATGTGGTCGTCAGTTTCTACCTGTAGATTCATCATTCAATTCACCATACTATTAAGCAGTGAGATTAACTTTCAACGAATTAGCTATTGCTTCTCTATTAGAGGCGATAAACGCTTGTGTCAGAGTCTAGTCTTTTTATAGTATTTTTTGAATCTAAATTTTTATCCTCAGATAATAATTTATATAAAAAGTGTACGCTGACTTTAGCTTTAGCTTAATGATAATGCCATTGATATTTGCGTATTTAAGTTTAGTTAACAATAGAAAATGGTGTAAGTGCTTTGAAAGATTTGCCGCTAGTTACTGTGAAAATGTAATAAAACTGAATTCATTAGATTGATAATGCGTGCATAAAATCGATAAACAATTCAAATATTCACTTATTACATATACAAAGATTGATTTCATATGAATACTTTTATGTTTATATACATATATAACAGTATATATTAGTTTATATATAACATAACATTAGTTTATATAATAATAATAAATAAAATATAAATAAAAATATACAATGAATACGTAATCTTTTTTTAGAAAATTTTAAAATTTTCACATTTCAGTGCCTCTATTATTTGTATTAAACGATGAAATTATTTTATAGTAATTTTACGCTTTATTCTTAATTATAGAGGTGTATGCATATAATTTGTAATATGATTTAATTGCCTTTTCAAATGCGACAGTGTTTAGTTTTTGAAAACATCTTTTTATGTTTAATATAAAAATATATATTCCCATAATAAAGAAAATAACTATTAACATTAACTATTGGCATATTTTCTTACTCATGTATTGAAATTAACAATAAAAATCTATCTAAAATGGTTTGACTAGCTACACTTTTTATAGTCAGTGTTAACTTTGAATGGCTTTCTTTTTTAAAAGGAACGATGCTCATCATTTTCTGCTTCGAGTGTCCTTTAGATACTTGAAGTGGACACATTGGAAAGGGAAGTGGTGGCACCATGTTACTAGTATAGTGATAATAGTGTGTGTGTGGTTCTTTTGTTCATTGTGTAAAAAGCAAACCAAAGCTATTGCCACAGCGTTCACTATTCTTTTTCTTTTTGAACGTATGGTACCATAATAGCGCATAATACCATAGTAACTTTTTTTACATTAACGACAGTGTATTGTCAGTTATACTATTTGAAGAGGAAACATTTGATGCACATTTTCCCGATCGTATATTCTTTTGCATAAACATGATCAGAATTGAAAATAAAGTTTACGAATGATCTGCGGAATTGAGTTTTATGCTTTGCCAGTTATTCATGGCTTAATATTTGTTAGTAATTCCATTGCTAGTAATTCCAATGCTAGTAATACGAGGCATCAAAGCAGTCTTTTTCGACTATACCTTTCACCATATTTATCGATTGATTGTCTGATGTATTGAAAGGAAAAATTGGAAGCGGCTCAATGGAATAATAGATAGGAATAGTATATATGACTAGTATATTTCTCTATTTGAATAGGGAAAACGAAGCATTACTTTTTTAGTATATGAAAACGTCTAAAGTAAAGAATTCAGTAATCAATTTTATCGATTGATTGATTTTGTTGTATCAATACATTGATTATTGTATAGTTTGGATGCCATAGTTATTGTGCTTTTATTTGCAATTTTTTATTTTTAAAATAATAGATTTTTTTATTATTAATGCCGCGTAATTTTTATATAATTTTTTATAATAAATTTGAAAAAATTTTGAATGTACATTTTATATGATAATATATTTTTAAATAATAATTGACATTATTTTAGAATAATAATGTAATATTACATATATAATTATATGATGTATTTAAAGAGTTAAGCGGTCCGAGTGATATGTAAACAAAGGTATTGTGCCCATGTTAATGCATTACTATTATATTAATTGTATGACCATGTGATGAGATAACCAAAAAGTACTCATCTAATTATATGCTTTCCATTTATTTGGCATTAACTTAATGTTAACAAAAGTAATAATAAAGCCATAACTGTGGATTAAAATGAAATAAATAAATAAAGAGATGGAAAAGTATTTTATATTATATTATATCGATAATATTGTAATAATGATGATAATAATTGTACGGATTCCCCCCTTTTTTATAGATGTGTCTTTCTCTTGAAATAAATGAATACGATCAATAACTTAACCATTGTCACTCTATGATCTAATGATAGGGTCTGTCAACATTATGATTACACACACTATAAGCATATAATAGAAAAAAGTGCATGACTTTAGCATTAGCTATATAATAGCTCATATAATGTTTATAAAATGTGTATATATTATTCTGATAATACTATACGTATATGTGTATATATAAAAAAGAAATGCAAAGAAGTATAAGAATTTATATCAGCATCACTACTACACTAGCGTACTAGCTACAAGTTTGTATAGTATGTAAAGTGTCTTTACATAGTGTTTGCAGCGATTGAAAGCATTTTTCTATCTTTACCCCATTCAAAGATGTGTGTATCACACTCATGGGGAAATATGTTGGCATAAGGCTTAAATGAATACAAAGCATATAATAAAATACTACAAAATATTAGAAAATACTATTTTTGTATCTGAACTTTTCAATTATAATAGGAAAATGACGATTTTAGTAAAGAGAATGAAAGTGAGAAAAGTGAGAAATAACAAAATACTATATTCTATTATATGTTAAAGATAATGTGTTAATAACAGTGCACTATGATTGCACGTATTAAACATGTATTGATTAATTCGTCCGTCAATTTTTTTGTCCCCATTCATGTTCCATTTAATTTTCACATTTCGCGTGTATTAAAAGTAAATCGCACTCAATACTTATCTATTCAATTATATTGCATTAAATTTTTTTAAATAAATACGAAAATTAACGAAAAAAATATATATCACAATTAACTAGTATTTTAGTTTGAGATTAACAATTGCATATCAATAGCCATACTAAACACTATTGGAATGCATTGTATATATTAAGTACGTGTGAGGATAGTGTTTTTAGGTTTTCATGAGTTTCCACATGAGGTGCGTGCGTTTCATGCTCTGCTTAACTCTAAAATGTTTCCACTATCGAATGAGAGAGAGAATTGTAGAGTATGGCAGAGTATGAGAGAGTATGAGAGAGCATAGGAGAGAGAGAATGGGAGAGAATGGGAGAGAATAGAAAAAAGAGATATAAACTAGAAAAATGTTACGGTGGGGTAAGTGTGTTTTACTGTGGTTTTCACATGATGGCAAATTTTTCTCTCATATTATAACGATAGTGCTTTTTGGATGTTTAACATTAAATCATAATGATAATCATGATGCTTTTTCTATTTTCTTTTGCATTATGATTGCGCTTTATTATTGTATAGAATTGCATAGTATATTTCGATGGACGTAAATCCATTGCTTTCACTTCATTTGTTTTTGTTCTTTTCTATTCATAGTGATGGCGTGTATATAAAGCCAAAAAATGAAGGGACATTACGCACACATATAATAGAATATAATATAAGTACAGTATACAATATTGTTATGTGATATATTATATGAATGTTATATTATTATATCCATAACTGCGTTCCACTTGTGTATTCCTATCAGTCCAATGCAATTTCAATGATATACTAATATACTATTATTATAGTTCGCGCATCGATGTACTAATATTGTATTATATGATGGTATATTTAAGTGGAAATGTACAGAGAGATTGAAAAATGAAGAAACCCAAACATACACATGAGTTAATATACTAAAACATCCAAAGAATACATTTCAATGATACATTCATTGATTGTATTGCTGTTCGTGCCTTTAATGGCACTTTATTCACTGATGCTATTTGTGTTTTTTACTAGAAAATAGTATACTCATTTTTTGCTCTTCAATTTTGCACGCATTCTCTTCACATAAACATTCGGAGGGAGCCTTTGATGATGATTATATGAGGTCATAATGTTGCCATATGGCCCATGTACTAGAATCAACTAGAATCAGCCATCATTTCTCTATGCTCTTTTCTTATTGACATGTTCTCGATTATGATGATATTGGGATGATGCTTTTATATAACATTATGATCATGTAGATGCTGATGTGCACTGTAATGCTCATTCTCAAATGCTTTTTTACTGCTCAAGTACTAGTACTAGTACAACTATTAGTATTAGAGTATTATCTAAATCTATTGGTAGACTATTTTTTGTATGTATGAAAAAAGCTGCTTCTGTGTCTAGTTGTGTCTAGTTCATATAAAATAATATATGATGTTAGGGTGTAGAAAGACCTTTTTGCGATAGTTTTTTGCTTTTTATAGCCAATTGCAATGCTATTGAGTTCTCCAGAGATTTTCCACTATGACTATGACTATCACTATAACTATGGCTTCAATTAATTCAGAGCGGCAAAATAGTGGCTGTGAACACTGCCTTTAGTTGCCTTTAGTTGCCCTTTATAACGATAGAAGCAAAGTATTGCGATTGATTTATTGATGGTTAATTTGGTAAATGCATCTGTTTCCATAGTGATCTATATAAATGCTATCTCTCCCCATTTGTCCCCTTCCCCTTTTATCCCGCATAGTATTGCCACGTAATAGTAATAGTGTACTAGTATCTATTTTAGTTGAATGTCTACCATCAGTGTTTGATTTTCTATATGAACTGAGGCAACTCCAATTTGTATCGATCCTCATCCGACGCTCATCGTTGATTTTAAATGCTTCATTCATACGCCGAAACGAATAGAATTGACTTTGACTATTACTATGACTATTACTATGACTTTTGCAATATCTTAACATCTAATGACTTTTTCTCATTATTCAAATGCACTAAACACTCTTCTTTCATAGTTATTTCTTTCCCCAAAGTATAGTCCCCTCTTTAAACTTAAACACAATCTGCGTTTTCCCGTTTCACCCCTTTAAATCCTCGACTCTCTCATATCACTCTTTTGCCGCCTCTGCTATTGCCTTTTGCTATTGCTTTTGCTATTGCTTTTGCTATTGCCTTTTGCTATTCTCTTTTAATAATAATGTTCATTGCGATTCGTCATGTTTCAGTATCCCCCTCAATCCTTCGATTCCATCCTCAGCAGAGTCAGAATTTATGTACGATTAAATGAATGTGAACGTTATTCAACGTTTTTGTAGTCTCTTTTCATTTGACGCATAAATATTTTTCTTTATATTTCTTTACCGCGTCTTTTGCTTTTTATACTTTTCTTAGCACTAAATGCGCATCGGCATTTACCATGTGATATTATACTAAATGAATGTGCATATGAAAATTGAAGAAAATTTTAGAAAAGTTAAGAAAAGGAAATCATTTTTAACATTTTAAATTTTCTCAGACATTTTGATATACTATGAGCACTTTTCATATATGACACTCTTCTTCTTTCCATTGACAAATTAATTCATTTTTTAGTATTTTTTCTTATATCGGTTATGTAAATAATTCTCAAATGTGTGCATAATCTACTGTTAGTATCGAACGAAAAATCATTAGAATATGCAAAAAATAAAAGTTACAATTTAAGTTTTTAATACTTTTTAATAATAAATTAATTTTTATTATGAATGATAAATTTTTTTACTTTTTATAATGAATAATGTATTTTAAAAATTAACTTAATATGAGTTAAATTTTTCGAATAAACATGAAAAGAAAATTATGATTAATTTTTATATTGACCTTTAATTATTCATATTTATTTAATATTTAGTACTATTGTCAATTTAGTTATATATTTTGTTAGCTATTATATTACTCTATTACCAATATCATGATTAGTTAGAGTGCAGTCACATTCATAGTCCACAATTGATGGTGATTGCCCTGTGACAATACCATGAGAAACATCATCGTATGATGCTTATCTTTTTAATACAATATACGAGACTCATAACGCAAAAGGGCAAACATTTGCAGCTGAATTGAACTGAAACTAATTTCTTATTTTTTTCGCGATTCGCATTAACTATATATATATATATATATATTTGGAAATAATATATATATATATATTTCCAAATATTACTTTATTTTTTCCCATCATGTTTGATATTTAATTTGAGAGCCCATCACATCATTGTCCATTTACCATATGCTATTGTGGTATAATCTATAGTCCCTAAAAAGCAATTACATTCATTAATGCTCTATTTTCATACATTCATTTATATATAACATTTGTACAATATACTGAAGTATATATGCACATTCAATATGTATTAGTAATATATGTACTATCAAATGGCGCTATCGCTACCGAAGCACTATACAAATATACATTCTACAGATAGTTTTATTGAACTTCGGGTGCAATAAATTGATTGCTATATATGAATGACTCAAAAACATCAATATTATTAGACAATTAACATGAAAACGGCCAAAGTTGAAATGAACATTACAATATAAGCACTTTAATATTATTATTATGATATTATTATTATTATTATTATTTATTATTATTATTATTATACATATGTATTGCTGTTTAAAACTTATACGTTTTAATGTGAATTCGAATGTATGAAATACTAGTAAAATATTTAATATAATAATTTAATATTAGTAAATGTATATTGCTCTTATTGAGAGTTTGTAATTCTATGAGTAAATGATTGTTTTTTGTTTATTGACGTGAAAAATTATTTGTCCCCATATGGGATATTCAAATACAGATTGGGTTTAAATAATTGCTAACACTGTCTTATTGTATATATTATATATATATATATATATATAATATTATTAAAAAAATAGTATATTTTAATAACATTATTAATAATAAATCTATAGAATGCTTATGTATTATAAAATAATTATATATTAAAAATATTTTTATTTCACTTTTTACGTTAATAAAGAATGAAATATTCATATGAAAAAAGATCAATTAAAAAATGAAATGAAATAAAAATGCTCTATTTTTTGATAACAGTCATTATGATGGATCAAAAGAATCATTATTTGAAAAGAATCATTCATATCATTCATTGAGCGAAATTTCATTGATCAAAAGCTTCATTATCGTTATTTTATCATATTCATTTATCCATCAGTAAAGATATCGTTCACCCCATAGTTAGAGCACAGTTAAAGCATAGTTATAGCATGCGCCTCTCATCATCAGATGGACGCATTAGCGGAGTTCACAGAGCGAAAGGATCATTTTGTATATGCATTAATACAATTTTATTCTTTTCTAAAAACAGAGTGAAATAAGTTTATCTCTGTTTTATACTAGTACTAGTACACTAGATGTATTAGTAATGGCTGTAGCGATGCTCTAGTATTGCAACTAATGATGATTAATATTAGAATTTTGCTTATTTTGCAATTGGATTGCATGCATATTTCTAATTATTCTTTCATTCTTTCCACTGCCGAATTATCCCATAGGGAGTTTATGTATGCACTCATATTTGTCTCCCCAAAAACATAACTATTCTCAGTTTGGGGGACCTGTAATATGTTAACTTAGTTGTAATAACTATACAAATACACATACACTAAATGTAACAAATTCCCACTTTTGCTAACACTATTTTATGGCAATAATTTTATGTGAAATTTTGATTATTTACAACACTAATACATTTTGTGTGTTGATCCCTCTCTATTCTCTATGTTATGTCATATTTCTATTTTATGAAAGGATTATCATTTTATAATGAATGAGAAAAACGCGAATATCACACTGTTCTTTGCCTCTTAGTTATTGACTCTCTTTTCTCTTTCCCTTTTTTTTATATCTCTCATTGTGTTATCCTTTGCAGCCTCATGCTTTCCATTCCCATCAGCGTTATTACATTCATTACTATAAGTGATTCATCTGAAGTACTTTGTCTTGATTTGCGTTATTGTTGTTCACTACACATTCACTAGACATTCACTATGCATTCACTTTACACACGGTTATTACATCTGCCACTAAAGTTCATGATTTTTTAATTTTGATATTCGGGACCTGAATGCATAGCCCCGCACTTTCGCCATATATCTCTATCAATTCTCTTTACGTTTCTCATCACCATAATAATAATAGTATCGTTATGCATTCACATTCATGTTCTATTTACATGGGCTTATGTTTTATCCCTAAAACTCTATTTGCTTCTTTCGTATTTAACTTCTTTAAGATTTTTCAATATATCGTCACATGAAAATAGGGGCTTTTGTCTGTAAGCATTATTATATACTAGCTATACTAGCTATATTATATTGTATTAAGTACCTTTAGGCATAGTTATCCCCTTTTCTGTGTAATCTTTAGTTACAAACCGAATCCACTTTTGCAGTGTTATCTTTTTTCCATTAGTTAATGGTTAAACGGAACTTCCCGCTGATAGTGAATACTTATTTTTTATTAGTACTTTATTATTATGTCCGAAAGAAAATTCCATTATTTCATAGATTTTATTATATTTATTATATATCAGTGTCATTGAATTTTTCAATTTAAAGTTTGAGATTTTTCTCAATATCTTTACAAAAATTCAATTCTCATTTCTTTTTAAACGTTAATTGTGTAATAAGTGCATCATACCGGTTGCTCATTGTTCAAACGTATTCGCATATTCTATTATTATGATTACGTACTAGAATAGTATTACCATTCTAGTATTACTATTCTAGTATTGCTATTCTAGTATTAGTACTCGAATTTTTTAATAATCACGATGAAATTATAAAGGACCGATATTTTCTTCCGTTTCAAAAGACTAAAATAGAAAGGCATTCATGTCCTGCGACCCTTTTATGTGACACAATATGCCATTACTGAGGGTTATTGTGTTTAAAACGTATAAATCTTTTCATAAATTATAATTTATAATATTTTCGGAGTAATCACTCATCAATGCATTCGGCACCAGAGCCAAAATAACGGCCATTATAATCCGCTATTAACAAAATAGTGAACAATTGTTAAGAAAGAAAATAGAGGCCCATAATTTATTGGCCATTTTCAAATCACCAATTTCCTTTCATGTGTTTTTTGTGTATATAATATATACTGCAAAAGTACAACTATGGCGTGAACTATCCTCACTTTGGTAATTTCTAAAGTAAAATATAATCGCATCAACTTTTTCATATATATAAATGGGGGTGTTATTTTTTGCGTTCGGTCTTTACCTTTAATATTTATAGTATTTATTATTCTCTATATATAAGTATATATATAAGTATATAGTTAGTTTTTTATGATAAAAAACTGAGCACAATATATGGCTGTGTTATGTTTAATAAACATGATAATAAATATAATATTCCCTATTGTTGAATGTTAACACTATTTACAGGATAATACTATTGACCAATAAAATTTTAATACGTTTTTCAATTTCTTTTATAATGATTTTTTATTTATTATATATTATAAATATATAAATATATATATTTATATATTTATTGTTGAATTATATAAAATCGTAATAAACGACATAAGTATTAAAGTAATTTTTTGAATATATTTATTTATATTTTATAATATAAATGCATATTAACAATAATCTTTTCGGAGTTTTGATCATTTTATCATTTTTTATTATTTTATTATATATTTTTTTTTAAAATTTCGATTTTATTGTCACAAATATCACGCGATCATTTATAATGCGATACAGTTTTTATATGAAAATAAATGACAGTTTTTTATATATGCATTTAGAGCAATCTCTATTTGAATTGATGGCACAAAATTAATTATCTTTCCCTTTTTCCCCCTTTACTTTTCCCTTACGAATTCTCAAACCATTTTGCCCCTCAATTTAAGTATATCCTTATTTATTATTATATTTATTCTCTTTTTTATACGCGATTTTACATTCGCCAAAAACCCTTAACCATTTTGTTACTGTTGACCCCGTCATGTCTCACAATATTATTATTAAAATATCAAATTTATTATACACTCTGTGTATGTGTATATGTAAGATATAAGTACAGGGAATTGAATCATACAAAGAAATGAGGAATATGACCATAGTTTTTTTATGATCTTTTTTTTGGTGATCATACTTTACATTTTCAAATAATATTTCAGTATTCATTACGCTCATTCTTTATCCATACCCCGTTTTTTATATATATTTTATGCTCATAATAAAGACACAAAATTTTTTGGTTAATAATAAATTGTTTATCATTATTGATTTTTTTATTTTAATATTTAAAAATTAATAATTTACACGAAATTAATAGTGTGTGTTAATTTTAATTTATTATAAAGTAAATTATATTTTAATTATAGGTATGAATTTTTTAATATAAATTTAAAAAACTATTTATTACTTTTAATAACAATTTTTTTTACTTTTAATAAATGATATTATTTTTATTTCAATTTATTATTATATTAGTTACACATTAATAGTAATGCACTGTTTAATTAATAATATTAATATATTAATAAAATATTTATATGTAAAATTCATGAATAAAAATATATTTCTAATATAATATTATATGTTAAATGTTATTTTAGTATTTTCAGTGTATACATAAATAAAATAGTTCAGTGTTACGTATGCGATGTATAAACTTTCATATATGAGAGCGTATATTAAATTACAAAAAAAACTAAATACAAATTTATCGATAAAAAGACTATAATTGAATGTTTATGTATTGACCTTTTAAATTGAATTTAATACTCTTCAGTAATATGTAAATACATTTCTTTTTAATTTTGATAATAATATTATTTTATGAAATGTCTAATTTCTACGCCTTCACAAATGCTAAATAAAAAGTAAAAGTAACACAATGGTAATGGTAACGTTATTATAGTATATTATTACTATTACTATTTACCATTACTATTGTTAACATTTTCTTAATTTTAATTTTTCATCACTGTTAATATTACTGAGTTATACATGTATGACATGTTAATTTTTGCACATTTCAAAAATACTAAGATCTTTATATTCTCATCTTTCTTTTTCTCATTTTCCTATTCTAATATGTTATTTTACTATTTTAGTATTAATACTATTTTAGTATAAATTATAAATTTCGTTAAATTTTGTTAAATATGAAAATTCGTTTTTACTTTTAACAAATTAGTTTGGGAATTTCCCAATGAATTGTGGCCCCATATGTAATACCATTTTCATATCCCCATCACTATTACTAGTACTAGTATTGCCATGAAAAAAGTATTGTGCATGTAATACCTTAAAACTGACACTTTTTTCAAAGAAATTAGTTATTTTCATTTAAATTTTTTTATTCTTTATATTAACATATATGAGTACACAATTGTATTCATCATTTATGCTTCATTTTTGGCATTTAATCTCGCAGGTGTTAAATATACTAAATGTTTAGTATATATGAATATTTAGAGTATATGTACCTGAGAAAATGTTAAACTCATTAATATAAACATTTTTACATGGTATTGCTAATAGTAGTAATACTACTAGTAAGTACTAGTAATCATACATATTTTGTTTCTCTTTCCTTTTTACTTCAGTACGTAACTTCCTTTTTATCATTTAACATTTACATAAATGTTTATAATCTTTAGTGAACTGTATACAAATGTTGTACTATGCTCACATAGTCTTTTACTGCACGCTATGGTTGGGATGTAACATTTTTTCATGTGATTGGTGCTATTACCAAAGTATGTGGGAGTATGGTTTCAAAGTTTTAGTATATTTTAAAATAGTGAATCTCATGAATGAATTTTGTCGCGAAATACGATATATTATTATAAACGATTTTTTTGCGATGAAATAATTTGAATTAACGAATGAATGTTAAATGTTAAATATAAAAAGAAAATTTATATATACATATATTTATTAAAAGAGCAAAAAATGAATTACAAATTGAAAATTACAAATAAACGAATATTTTTTTAGTGTATGCATAGTACACTTTTATAGTTTTCTTCTTTACATTACATAAGTTTTTTAATTTAAAAAATTCGATATAAATCTTATTTTAGATATATTTAATTATATTTATTTCATATATTATACACATGAGAATTGAATATTACTAAAGTTTAGTAATATCGAAAAGTAAATTGCGTCATTTTTTGCTATTCTCTGTCGTTAATTTCTAATTATTAGAAAAAGGGAGTGTTTCCAATTCATTTAAAGATAGTTGTGGTGTGGTGATGGGGGGTTTAAAGGGGGGTCTAAAAATTAAAGTTATGAGAGAGGAGCGATTAAAAATGTAAAAATTGATGTAAACATCGGTGCCTTATTTATTATGATGGTATTAGAAAGTATACGCTATTATATGTTTATAACGTAAATATTACTATGCCATTCCAAAGATGGTATAATATAAATTTTGATGTATATTAAAGTATATTATGTATTAATAAAGGAGTGTTTTTGCCTTATTTAAGGTAAGACACCACCTCCAGTTTAAAGGTGGATTCGGATGTGCCACAATAATGAACTAATACATGAACTAAATAGTAATACACTAATAGTATTAGTAATTCATGCTTAACTTAATGCTGGAAAAGCATTGAATATTCGACGACAATAACAATAGATAGGTGCGCAACACCTTTGACATTGATGAATTGAGCGTTACCACATATTATTATACATACTAGCAAATTCTAGTGTATAAATCTATATATTTATTTTTAATGCATTTCTCCGGCGATTCAATACGATCATGAGTTAGTTATAAAGAGTGAGACTGAAGTGGATCATGGATCATCACAGTTCCCCCTTATCCTTAACGAACGAATTAAATGTATCGTTATATCCTGTCGTACATGTCCACTTCAATTAATTAAAAAACTTTTAAAAAGTAATTCGTGTGCTATTTTCTCAACAGATATACTAACATAGGGTGGGAAACTATTTTTAAGTGCGTATATTCCCCCATACTGCAAAGCTAACATTACATAGCATTATGCCCTCATACTCATCACTTTCATTACTGTGCCTCATTTGAAATTGAGTTACAGATATTGTGCCATTCTTTTTCTATTCTTCATCTTGAAAATGATTCTATGCATAATATGCAAATGTACTAGTATCTGCACTAAAATTGCAACACCCCCTGATTCATAGTAATCGGTTTGATCCAATTGCCAAATACTGTTTCACCCTTTTGCCTTTACACATATTGAAAATAATTTATTCTGATACTCCATTACAACTCTGCTCAAAATTATCGATCGATATGCTGCTGGAGTACTAGTACTAGTACTACTAGTGTAAAGCTCTAAAGTGAAACTTTCAATGCTTCCAATGTCTATATGTGTATAACATATATTATACATATTGCTATATATGTATACCAATAATATGCCATCCCTTTTATGTAATTCTCTTCTCTCTCCGATCGGCGATATTTTCATATTCCATGTTCTGTTTGCATCTGTTTATTACTGATGAATTCGATGATGAACACCATTTCATAACATTTACTACATATTCAGTAACTATTATATATACATACATATACATAAACTGTGAGAAAATACACAAACACTTTATATTAATATTACTCTAATACTGTGTATATCATTTCTTTTGTATTTCTAATTTTTTGTGCATTATTTTTTCACTTTTTACGCATCATCATCATACTTTTTGCCCCCAAAAAATAGAAAAGATTATTGCAGATCAAAACTATTCTAAAAGTTATATATATATATATATATATATATTTGTTTCATACATATAAATTTTGATATATTTTTATCTGAAATGAACCATTTCAGAGTATAAAACTAAAGAATCACTTTAGAAATAGTGTGATAAAAGGGAAAAAACATTGTGTCAAACAAATAACAGATAATAATAAGAAACAAAAGTTATATGTCGCATTATATTATTGAAAATAATGTTCCCGCACTAAAAATGAGAAAAAACATTACCAATAATATTTCTGTCTCTTTTATTATTTTTTTAATATTAAATATATATATATATATATATCTATATATATATTGTGTGTGTGTGTGTGTGTGTATTTTGCATTTTTGAAACATAATGAAAGCGATTTGTAAATGTATGCATATGACGGGCGAATCTGTGAGAGAGAAAAGCACTTTTCATTGACGCATTCATATTGTGAGGGAAAATCGATAAATGATGCCCAATATTAGCAATAGTCACTCGTAATAGTCACTCGCAATAGTTACTCGGGGTTAACGCGAAAACAGTTCACTAATAATATTTTGTATATATAGTTACTGTGCGATGTGTATATATATGCATATGTATCTGCATATATGCATATAATATACAAAGTATACATGTAATATTTTTAAATATGCATGCGTTAAACTCTCTTTTTTATTATATCGATGTTCTTTCGAGCGACGGCAGGTGGTGTATGTCATCCTATTCAATTATAGTTGGACCTTTACTATTATACATTGCTATTATACATTACTATTATACATTACTATTATACACCTTAGCCATAAGCAATGATGGATTATTGGCCACATACTGATGTTACCGCATTAACCTTTAATATATCTGCGGATTGTGTATTGGCATTTATGTGGGGCCTCTTACACCTGCACCCAAATCTCTTCTCAATAATAACTAATTCTTTAGTTAACAATTTTTTTCGATATTTCATTTTGCATTTATCTTAAACATGTATATCCTTTTGTACGGCCACTTTCTGATTGAACATTGCATTTGCGTGTAACTGTTACAATGCTATTTTAAGCATACATTTATATATGAATGGGTTTTGTTATATTTAGTTTCTGATGTGATAAAAACTTTTGACATGAAAAGCTCTGAATACGTTTTTATAAACGCAATTTATATATTGTATCGTTTGTTAAGTTTAAGATATACCATTATAGAGATGTCAATAGTTTTTCACTGTTCAATTGTCACATGTTAGATATGTAATGTTCAATTTTTGATGAGCATATATGCATGCATCACGACGATGCTTTTTCTTCGGCGTTAACATGTGTTATAAAATAATGCTTTTGATGCTTAAACCACACCATTCCATTGCACATACAATCGTATTCATAGACACACTTTTCTTTAGTATGAGTGCCTCTTTTGGACCCCTGATGTGTGTCGACCTTTGGTGGTGAAAACACCTCATGCTGTCATCAAATTGAAGCACATATAAACACGAAGTTCCAGTTAAAGATGCATAGTATTTGTTGATTTATCTATTGCTTTTGATCAGATGGTGCATCATTCTTATAATGCATTGATTTGCTATTACAGGAATTTCAGTTTTAGTCTATACTATTCACGTTAAGAATCTTATGAAATGATGGTCTCAAACAGTGCCAAAATGCAACATATTCAAGTTTTAGAGTATATTTAATTAATATTTCAAAATTTCTTACTCATTCTACTAGTATATGTTAGTATATAACACAGTGATGCATTACTGTGCATATGCTGCATATATTATTTTATTATTATTTTTTAGTTAAAGCAAATCGCTGATGCTAAAAATTTCCGTATGATTATAAAATGCTTTTCCCTTTTATTTCTCATAATGGCGGATTTCAATCACAGTGCGTTAAAGAGTTAAGATTCAAAGTGTTAATGCACCATTTCATTTGATTTCATTTTCATTTTTGTGACAATTTCATTTTGCACTTTACTTACATTTTCAGTTAACATTCATTTCTACTATTAACTTATGGAAAATTTTTAAAATAGTAACAGTCACTTGATTTTTTATATAAAAATGTATATTTATTTATCATATATGCTTTATATATTCAGTAATATGCTTAACTATATACAGTGCTGTTTTTATTCTCAATGCATTCGTATATATCTTTGGCTCACCAAATATATAGCGCGGGTATGAGTGTATTCATGTATTGGATCATGATTCACTTTACGGATTTTCGATCAATCTTTTTACTTTCTTTTTTGCTAGTACAACGTAAAGGGAGAAAGCTTTAAGCATGGGTTTATTCTACTAGTACTAGTAGTATAAGAGCTTTTTTCCTTTCTTTTTTTATAAGATAGATTTTTAACTGACTCTTGGGATTTTTTGCCATCCCCTTCCTTTGCCTTTACCAACTGTTGCTTATAGTAAGTAACTGAAGGAAACTATAGCTAAAGAAATCGTTGCCACAGTGTTGAACAGTAATAACCCAACAGTATAAACATTCGGCATTATTCCCTTTTTCTTTGCATCATCTGTATTTTGTTTAAAAAGCGTTTTATTTTTGCGTGCGTTTTGCTCAGCATTATCGATACTAAACAATCATAAAATAAACTTTCGATATTTTATATCTGTCTATAGTTTATGTGTATTATAACCAAACATATTTCATTATTTGGTCATGGTTTTGCCATTTAGTGTTTAGAGACAATTTTCCAATCGGCGGCTTTCATCTTTCTATTTAACTCACGACCCTTTAACCTTTATTAATATAACAATTTTTTATTCTTCACTATTATGTCGCAAAAGAACTAGTATCTGATTGATTTTATATAAAACATATGTATTTTCTTTTATTAAATTTTATTCAAAGATATGGTGCAATGACCCATCAATTTATAAATTAAAAACGGTATCAATGAACGTTAATTGCATTGTCTTTTATTAATCATTTTAATTAATTTTTTATATTTACTTTTAATTCACATTCATAATGTGTTTTAAAACACGCATTTAAAAAATGCTTAACACACGCGTGTTAATTTTTCCACCCTTTTAAATAGTATGTTACACTGTGTTAACTTAAATAGTGGCAAACAAGAAGTTAGTGTATGAGCTAGTGTATGAGCTAGTGTAAGTTTTTTATTCGTACTGCCAGTGGCAGTTGTCCATCAATTTAAGTTTATGTTAACTTTGTGTGTATTTCTCAGTGTGTGAATATATACACATATAATGCACTAAAGTATATGCGTGCGTTTCGAAAGAAAAAATATCTCACTTTAGTGTGTGCGTTAACTAAAAAGAGAATCGTTCTTTTACTTAAACCATTAGTAGTGTATGATCGTTGCATGTTTTAAGGGGACTTTACCTTTAAGAGTTTAGTACATCCAAAGGACTAAGAGTATTTAGGGGTGCATTACATTGCAAAACACAACAACAAAAGCATCAATTATTGTTGTGGTGCCACACGGGGGTAATTCTAATGACAGTATATTTTCCTTTTATTTCTTTAATGAACTTTTTTTATAAATGTAATATTTGCGATATAATATATGTGACTCTGCAAATACATTGAACCGTATTGAATTTTGCTGATCATTGAACTTCCCCTTTATTATGAGTGCATTTTTAAAGCATTAGTACTTTATGCTATTCATTAATTAGGATTCTAGTTATACACTAGTTATTGATCATTGATTGCCATCTAACTTCTGCCGCGTTATTACAGTAATTGATTTAAAGTAAACATTTATTCTCTATTGAGCGTAGTATATATAGCACATAAGTGTAATACTACTTTATTCTATTGTACGAAACAATGTTATATATAATTTTTTTAAATGTTAATGCTTTCTAATGGCACTAGAGTTTTACTATAAATGAAAATTGATGATTTTTTCGACGTTTAAATTTATTAAACTATTGAATAGTACGAATTAGTATTAAAAGTCTAATAGTTTTGTATAATTGTATTTTTTAACTAGAAAGAACTAGATGAAACAGCCACACAAATACTTAATCGACAGGATGACAGTGAACGTTCACGGCGCAAATTAGTTGAACTTAGTAAGGAATTTAAGAGAACATCACCCGAGGTAAGGGTTAAATTTAATTATCATATTATATTAAATAAAATAAAAATTACTATTAAATGGCTGTTGTAATATGTGCCTGACTTTGAACAATTACTATTAAATTTACTATTAAATTTACAATAATTATATTTATTATATTTATTATTACTATATACGAATTGCAATTAAATGCACTTTTTATAGCATAATGACGACCGATTTTTGTTTTAAAACAAAGCTCAGTATTTATAGGAATTTCTAATCTGTAACTTTTAAGATTAATTAAACATATTCAAAGAGGAAACCGTTAATGGCGCATTAAAAATAATTATTTTGATCCGAATTATTTATAATGTATATTTTGATGCACATATAATAGTAATATAATATAAGTATTCATACATATATTTTAGTGTCAGTTATCGTATTGTATAATCATACACATCATCATCACCATGATGATGATGATGGTGCACTGTGAATATGTATACGAAAAGATAATTTATAAGCTTTTTATGAAATGACACACTCTGTACTAAACCAATCTCTATTCTCATTGTTTCTGTCCATTGCTGTGTGATAATATTGTAAAAATGATGGCTTTTTACTGCTTTATGATGACGGAGCATCTTTTCCTGTGCCTATGTCAATGTTAAGCCCAAAAGCGTTGGACGGTGTGAGAAACTAAAATATTTAATTACTTCCTCGAGATTCATGTAATTAGGGACACATTCTCTCCCCTCTTATATCTCTCACTACTTCTTACCAACACTAGTATATCTCTCTCTCTCTCTCATCTATTTGCTCTTTTTAAGTCTCTTGTGATACTTAAAGAACAAACTTTTCTAAATGATGCCCCTTTAATGTATTTGAAACTGTGGGTATTGCCTTTTTCTTTATATTTTTCTCTTTATAATTAATATGCAACGCTCTGCTATATTCTTTCATATATTATGTAATGTAATATAATCTAATTTCTCAATGATGTCCCCAATTGTGACATGAATGTGCACTTATTATTTAACTATAGATAACTATTGTCTTCAGGAATGTGAATTTATTGTTCAATTATAATTTAGTATTATAATTTTATTTAAACTTTTTTGAATGGAATATTATATTTATAAATGTTATTACACACTTTAACTTTGAATATAGTGAACAATTTCATACATATATTAGTATATATACATAATTCTCTCTTTTTCTCTCATACTAATATTCTCTATAAACTTATTCATAAGTTAATATCACATAATGTAATAATAATAATTTTTCCGAACTCTAAAGTAAACTCTTTTGGAATGCTTTTCAAAAATGGTCAAAAAAGGGTATTACACACATACAAATAAATATACATAAATGCATTTTGCGTGAATATATGCAAATATATAATAAAGTATATGTGTAAAATAACTAGTGAAATAACTAGTAACGAATTTGTAGGAATATCCTTCATTAGATTTGTGTCAAGTGATGCATACAAATATATTGAAAGAATTTTTATATCCCTCCTCTTTTCATATTACTTATTATTCACTTTAACTATTTGCATGATGCACACAAATGTTGTTTCATAATGTTATGTTATATCTCTCATGTGTTATTATAAATAGCATTGCACCTTTAGTATGTCCCCGACAAAACTGCTATTAAATGCTTTTCTATGGAATTTTAAATATTTTGTTTGCCTAATGACGTATATTTTGTTCATTTTCTATCAAAAGAGCGCAAAAAGAAGGGGAATGAGAAAGTAAACACTGTAAGCATATCACAGAAATATGTATATATATATATATATATATATATATATCTTTAGACTTATACCATATTAAACTTTTGCCCATCAATGGGATGATGCTACATACATATTCGCAGAGTGCAGTGAATTTTAATGATTTGAATTACATACTTTGAGTTATCTCATCTTTTAACTAAAAGATGAAGTGCCATATTCTCTTAGTATATGTGTAATAATATTTTTGCATCGATATGACACGGGATGACGATGGCCGTACTCTTTTCCTCTCTATACTTTTATAATCGATATTTATGAAAAGTGAATTATGCGTATATATGCGCAATAATATGTTAGAAGAAAATTGAATAAATGTTTTAGTTATTCCTATCTCTTGTTGCGTCTCCGCTTTACTTTTATTCTCTATTTTTTCTATTACTTTCTATTACTCTCTATTACATACCAATCCAGAAATGCGTTCATACCGATTATTCACTATTCACATATAACGCCCCTTTTTAAAGATACACGAAATTGAAAATGCTCAATCCCATGGGTCTCACGATGTTTTATAAATCTTTAAAGAGGCAGCGGCGCGATGTCACGCAAAAGCTTTCGCAATAATTCTTAAGACTATCTATATCTAAAAATATGCACTATCCTCACTAGTATTTGTCCATTACCTTATTTGATAATCACTACCTTTACCTCTGCCTCTACCTGTATTGCACCTTTTTTCTTCATTTTGTTCCACGATGCCAATTGTGTTGATTAAACTTATTACCTAACCCTGTTTCTCAATGTATTCACTTTTTAAGTTAACGCACACATCATGCACGTAAATCAGTGTCAAAATGAAGAAAATCGGGGATGGCACCAGAGGCGGACAAAATCACTCATACTCAATATTTCACTGTAAATTTCGATTTTTATTTTTCCATTGCATATTATTATTTTATACTGAACCAAACTAAACTAAAGTAAACTTTGATTTATTGAAAAGTTAGTCAATAGAGTTTATGCCCCATTATATAAACTAATTTAATTACTTTTATAACATATAATCTCTATTTATACATTATATTTAATATTTAGTAAATATTTTTACTGAATAATGCTAAATAATACATTATGCATATACACTTTGTATATTCATTTGATTTTATTATGTTCGATTCAATTGGGGTCAAAATTGTCATAAACGTATTGCATTTTCAAATTTATTTACCGTTCAATATAATGGTTAAACTGTCATAACCCATCCTCAAATACTATAACAACAAAAGGCTCTTTTTTATTTATGAAATTAAACAAAAAAATATTACGACTTTAGCATTGAGCTAATTAGTACCATTGTGGTACTAGTTTCTTCAGTATATTTTAATAAAATTAAGTTATATATTGATAGTTCTTTAAAAAGAGATAAATTTTTATTAAATTATTATAAAATATGAATATATTCTGAAATATTTCTAAAAATATTTTTTTCATATTTTTTCATTTTATATGTATTACACATACTCCTACTTTTTTTATTTATATTTTGTTATATAATAATATATAATAATTAAGAAAAATAATGACATTTATACATTTTTTAGTATTAATATTATTTAACAAATATATAAAATTGTGTGGGATAATTAAAAATAAGAACTAAGTTAAGCTAAAATTTGAACATGTATATTTACAACGATAAACTATATAAAAGTTACAGTAAAAATTCATTTTAAAAAAGTTTTAATAAACTTATGTTTGTTACACCCTTCAACAAACTGTGTATTGTTGTTTTATTATAAACACTAATACACGCATAAATAAATGTATTTACTAGTATGTATATATTTATATAGTGATATTTATGTATATACATATACTAAAAGTTAGTACGTTCGAAATATGTTCTGAATGAACGAACCGCCCTCAGCTTATTCCGAATGAACGCGTTTTGTAAACTTTAAAAGGTTTCAGTGTGACGATGCAAAAGATCAAATCGTAAACTGTCAATTCGATTCTCAACATACAGAAAGTAATCGTTTGTGTATTGCTTTTCTTTTGCTCTGTTTATTTTCTTCTTTTTTTAACTTTTTTCTCACTATTTCTTCACTAGTTCTACACTAGTGCTGCGCCTCTACTTTAACTGTACTAATATTAGTGTTAATGTTGTTTTAAAGTATTCAGAAAGGTGCTCATTACACTTTAAATTTTAAATTAAAAACTTTTTTTTTAATAAAATAATTTGAAATATTTATAATTAAACGTTTTTATGTAAACGTATTTAACATTATAAATTACGATTCGATTTTTATGGTATCATTTAATTTGTTAATGGATATATTTATATGATATTAATTTATTTTATTTCTGAATACTTTTTTATTCTTAATCATTCTTTGAAATTTCTATATTCTTTCTCTTTACGCTTTGATATATTGAGAATCACTAGATCCACTAGTCTCCACGAGATATATGATTTCCCATTGCCTGTCATCGGTCTTATTCTGATGTGATTGTATCCCGATTCGCAGTATACTAAAATGTCTTAAGTATTGTCATGATGATAGGCAATGCACGATATAATGCTATTTGTTGTTAGTAGTACTTTCCGCTACATCAAGTTTGTCGTCCCTCTGTTTTGACTCGAGTGACCATGTAACGTAATTCCACTATTGTTTATCATTTACTTACAGAAAGTACTAGTACTAGTACATATAATATATAATACTATTACATACCATTGCAATAATAGTAATAATATTGCACAATGCTCGTTTTTTCACTGATTTGGTCGTTGATTCGCCATAATTCACTACGTTTTGCTCATTCCCCGCAAATTCCACCCCTGGAACTTTTAGACAAAGACATGGACACATCATTGGATTGAATGAGATGATGCTATAAATGATACTATGGATGATGCTAAAGATGATAATGTGATTCGAAAATAAAATTGCGTTAAAATTAGTGTGAGACTCTGTTAGGATCTGATATTTTTCTGTTCTTTATTCGTAAGACGCTAATGACAGAGTGAAATAATTTTTTATTCCTATTATTTGATTGGTAATAAATTTTAATGCATTTCTAAAAGCATTTTCTTATTCCATGACAATATCCAAACCATTGCTTTGAGTTTTGTCATGAATTATAAAGAACATGAAGAACATGGATGCATAGTATATGATGGTCAATGCTTTAGTTATCAATTGAAATTCATTGGGCCATGAAAATCATCAAATAGTACAGAGTGATGTTCGCCTCTCCAATTCTCTTTATATGGGGGCAGATAACCATAAGCGTGATACATGAGTAGTATATGAGTAGTATATGAGAGTGATGATATTGATGAGGGCTTTTCATAGAGACGATCTCCAAAACTATAACTAAACTTTAGCCAAAAATGTGCACATCGGACGTTAACCACCATCAGTGGACATAGATATGAATGTACATTAGATTTATGACATGTTTAAAGAGTTCGCTTCAGTGAACCAATGATAATGCCAGCATTAGATGATACTGAAAGAAGCACTTTCTGATCATGAAACTCGTATATACTCAAAACCATAGCATACTAGTTTTTGATTCTACTAAAACAGAAAGGAAATAAAATGAAATAAAAAAGAAAAAAGAATTGTAATACTATTTGTGCTTTTCACTATTGGTGATTGACTTTTTATCACTAAATGGAGTCTTTTTTTGCTATTTCTTTTCTTTAGTTAATAGCTCTCAGTATAAGTCAAATAGCTTAGCGTCGAGTATTCTTCAAATAAATAGTTTACAGAAAGATTAATAGATAATTATTAAATTATTTGAAAGTACATTTAATTTAAAATTAGCATTAAATAAATTATTAGAAGTATTTTATTACATAAATAAATGTGATTATTTTAATTTAAAATTTTTTATGTTTATATTTGATTAATATTGTGACCCCCATTTTATTAATGCGTTTTTTCTGAATACTGATGTTTGAGCATTATAAGAGTAATGCTCACACTATGCTCACTCTGTGATGATCCGCTGTGTTTTCATGGACATGAAAATCAAAATGATAAGCCTATGACTATCCCATGTATAGCGTGTCGTGGAGAAAATCATAAAATGATTTTACAGCATTTTCCAATACAAAAGAAAAGAGGGGATTGGTTTTTATGCTCATAATACATATATTACTATATATTTCACTTAATATTGTATTTATAATCTCTTATTATGTTCCATTATGGTATATATATACACGTATATGCATGCATATGTAAGAAATGAATGGATGAATTCCACACCTTAAGGATGCATTCATCATCAATTTATCCGATTTTTGATTATCGTCTTTATTCTTTAGAATCCTGATTCTTGATTTTGTTGCGGAACAATCGTTTAATTTATTGCATTTTATATATTTTTTAAATGAATTTACACCCTTAAATTTTTTTATAAATATTTTTAAACACAAAATCTATTCATTCTTAAATTTTAATGCGAAAATTAATTTCCGAACATTTTAAAATTCCCGTTTTAAAACATGATTATAATTTTTTATTCGGAATTAAATTTACATTTAACGCCCAATATATGGTCATCCAAAGCTTAACTTTTAAATAAATAACTAATTTAATTCATTTAATTAATGCATCACCTGTTTAGATAACGAACAGCACCTCATCATGAAACTTACTATGAACTATTATCTAATATAAACATGTATGTGCATTTTAATACAGTATTTTAATAATAGTATTGTTCAGTGATGCGCTTTGTTTTTTAACAATTTTCATATGCTCTTTCATATGGTGTTTCATGTGTTTATTCAGTAATGCCGGACCCAAAAGCCATTTACTGCTTACATAGAGTGTATGGTGTTTGGGAGCGTGGTTCCGGTCCATTTGCACAATCAGGCATTACTAGCTTTAGATTTTCGCTAGTTTTCACTAGTTTTCGATCCGTTCTTTAATTTTCCCATGCTCTTTGCCTTTAGAGTGATTCGACTCATTGACTATAGACATAACATGTATGTGTTTAATATATATTTTGAGATACATTTGGGATGAGCCTAAAACAGAAAGAAGTTTGTGATTTCGTACTTTTCCATAGTCTAATACTAGTATTAGAGTGTGTAAAAGTACGGAGTCATTAACGTTTTGCATTCGTTGATTGCATTGGCGCATCATTTCTATTGAGATAAAAGGCAATAATCGCTTTATTATCAGTGTCCCTAAAATTAGGTTGAATTTTGCGCACTTTCCTCTTTCACTATTGTTATTAAAATGTATGCTTTAATAGTATTAGATTATGAGTGAATGTGCATTCATTCATCATCGAAAAAAGTTTTGCATAATCAGAGGAAAAACTAAATGTAAAGCCAAATGTAAAGCTCACTATTTTCATCTCAATAGTAAATAGTATATTTAACTAGTGAATGCAGTATTGATGCAGAACTTTTCACTCTCATTATAATACAGTGATAGTACTCTGTTTTACACTCATATTAGTTGACTGTAAATAGTTTTTTAGAGGAAAAAATATCCGATATGCAATGCAATGCAATGGATGAAAATGAAACCACAGCCATTCACTATCGCCATTCTTTACTGTGATTTCCTATGGATACCCCTCTGTTTCCGGCGTTTGCGAGTCATTAGGCATGTGTCCAAAAAGCTCTTTATTTTATTTGTGGCGCCCCCGAATATATTAAGCGATTCATATTCTGTCGCAAATGTATGAATGTTTGCAACTGATTGTCCCGATTATGAACTAAACTTTAAAAAAGTATTCAAAAGTATTCGGGTTCAATGGTAATTAGGCACAGACCGGCACTATTCGATTAAAATGAATTCTTTGTCTTTCGGAGGGGTATGTTGAGTTGCAATGTATGCATAATACATCATTAGCTATGCAGTTTGACGGCATCGTCAAGACATTGCCAAACTATAAGGGCCCAATCTATATTTAGATAATTACAAATTGAAACTAAAACATGTACTTTCTTAGTCATACTTAACAGTCCCTCACTTTTTACTTTCGCGCATCATCATCATTTTTTTTCTTTATTTAAATCATATGTGATCATTACTTTTTATATATATTATATTTATATATTCATAGGATAATGTTCATGTACAGTAAAGATTGACATAGAACCATTAGGAAACTGATCAAAGGGTATTTCACTATATTTTACTTTATTTAAAATTATTTTTTGATTAATTACTGACGTCCAAAGAGTCAGCTGTTTTTGCATGAGCCTTTTGCCATTATTTTTGATCTTTGAGAGCTTAGCTTTAAACATACACGTGTATTTACTTCTATTACATTCAAGTATTTTAAGTATAATATAAATATAAAAATAAATGAATTTCTATTTATAATTAATGCAAATGTAAAATGGAAAATGATTTCTTTTCAATAATGTAATACCATGTTATACCATTGACAGGATGCACGAAATATCGTATCACCGCTGCTGAAGAGTTTCCAATCGGAGATCGACAGACTGAGCAAACGGAGTAAAGCGGCTGAAGCCGCGTTCCTTCACATTTACAAACGAATAATCGACATCGTGGGTGAGTGATCATACTAAAACCATTACTTTTAAATGTGCATACCAATAATTCCCAATACAATGACATATATGTGCATATTATTTTATATTATATATGATATAATATTAAATTCAGCGCCTGAGAAATGAATTTCCTGACTGAGGTTCGCTGAACAGAAACAATACCCCATATCGTAGAGCGATGATAGAATAAGTGAAAATGCCGCAAAAAAAGCAATGATATAATATGCGGAATATGCAATAGTATTATAAGTATTACATAGTATTACATAGTATCATATAATAGCATGGGGGAGGACAGAAGAGTTTTAATTATGCACGATTTATTCGTGGAGAGAGTCAAAACAAAAGCGAAGCGGACTCTCTTTGAATTGTATTACACTCTGTGTATATGTGATACAAATTTGACGATGCGTAACAGGAAAGCGCAGGGCTTTGATTTTATTTTATATTAACTGATGTATGTGTGTATCCCATATATATATACGTATATATAGAAATTTAAGAAATTTGTATATGTATTATATAATAATAGATGTTTAGCATTTCACTTCAATGGATGCTAACATTAGGTTGAAGGGTAAGATGATGGCATATATGGAAAAACAATAACAAATGACTTTAGTATATTGTATTGAAATGGGCTAACTCATGCCATGCAACAATGATATGCCCCAACATTTTTAATATATTTTTTGTTATATGCATTTAAGTTTTGAGCGTATCTCTTTTTAATATACAATGTTTTTATAATATTATTTTAAATTTAATAATATTATTATATAAATATATGCGTTTATTCAGTATCCTAATAATATACATTACACTAAAGGAATTGAAATCTATAAATTGAATTTAGTTATAAATTGAATATTTTACAGACTATGAATTTTTATATGCGACAAAATGTACGTTTAATAGTATCTCACAATAATAGTAATTAACTTTATCGGTCGATGTCTGCAATTTTCACTCATTATTTGTTCGTGCGCTTTTTATGTTTTTACATTTACGTTATTTTTGCGCATTTAAACATTGAGAATATTAAATATTATTATATCACGCATTTGAATCGCTGAATTGCGATTGGGGATGGGCGATGATCATACACAAAAATAGCATTTTTGAGAAAAGTGCAGTAATGTCTTTTGATAAACCAATGATGTGATTTATTTAATGAATGATACGTGTGAGCGTAGTTCTGAATTACAATTGTAAATTAAACTAACATCTGTTGAGATCGTGAAATGCCAATGCCAATTCTTAATAATTTATATACTATTATATTGCTATTTATTGGTATTGGGTATAGGTATGGGATTCTAATGCTATCAGAACGTTCGCTTTTTCCCCCATTAAATAAACACGTATCACTAATTTATAATTAGAATTTGGGCAGAGGTAAAAAACAGGCTCTCTCAACAAGAAAAATGACACACTATGGTATGCAATAACTATCCCAAGGAAAGTACATATCGTAAAATGCATTTATTAAGTGCTTTCGTCTTTTTTCTTCATTTTGAGGATACTTTTGGCACTGCGGTTTTAGAAATGTTTTGTTAATATTATGTACCACCGGCAGTAGCAATAGTGATATCATAAGTGCAATCTGTGGCATTCGGGCGAGTGATTTACGTAGAAACTGCATCGAACTACTAGTACTACTGAGAGAAATATTGGTCCTCTAATTCACTAGAGATTCACTAGAGATTGACTTTACATTTTCAAACAGAACTAGTATTTAATAGCAGCACTGTATTAATGTCATCGAATTTAGTAATGCACACAGATATATACATTTAGAATTTAAAATGAGAAATTATTGCAATCGGTAATCAGCAAAAAATGGAGATATACTAAATGTTAAATGAGATGATGATGATGCTATTTAGAGTAAGGTCAATGCCATTAAATAAAGAGAGATGACAATCTGTTCACTAAAACTATTACAACAATGATAGGGGCTCAATAATGGAAGATATAAGTTAAAGTGCTTGGCACAGGTAAACTAAATGCTATTATATACAAAGGAAATGATTATTTATTATCATTGCGATGATCCATATCCGAGTCATAACTCTGCAATTTATTGTTACTTTTGAATTACTTTACAATTCTATGATAGAATTTTTTTATAAAAAAAGTTTAAACGCAATTCAAAAACATTGAACCATTCAATGAATGATGTTCAAACTTAACAGATATTAAAGTTAAACTTGTACTTTAATACTAGTAAATACTAGCAAATGTAATGTGGTCTCTGATTGTAGCCGCACGTCCCCGCGATTTTCCATTCAAAACTATCGAAGCGCATTCATTGCTCCTCTGTTAGGGTGTTGTTCAGTGGACACACTTCCGATACCGATACTTTCTAAAACCATTGCCACTAAAATTGAACATAATAATAGTTTCTAATGAAATAAGTTTTTTTTAAAAAAATAGCTTTTTTAAACTTAAAACTAGCATTGGAGAGGAAAGTTTACAAATGGCAATGAAAGGTTTTTCAGCGGAAATCAAATTTATTATTCGTTTCAAATTTTGACATCATTGAACCATTTTTAATCCTTTTGTGTTTTGTTTCTTAAAAAATAGAAAATAAACTCCCTCTTTACATAGAATAGCATCATACACTATTATATTTCTCTTAACTTTTGAAACAATATTAATGACATATACGTTCTGAATACAGAATTAAGGAATTTAATTGAATTTATATATAATTTATATTTATGTTTAATATTTATTTGATATTTAATTTGAGCTAAAATTAAACATCCCTTTAAATATAATATATGAATATCCTCTGAGAGTGTTTCTAAACAATTTTCTTAGTAAATCATGTTTAGTGAATGTATACTATCAAATTATAACTTCCGGTGCATTGAATAATAATCTTTTCGGATGAAAAGTTTATAGCGGAGTCTTAAACTTTGCTTTTTTCTAATGATAACTCACATTGGCATTGATGATTGTCCGGAACTATAATACTATACAAATATTGTATATAATATGATAGTAGTTATAGTGTGATGTCATTTGAATTGGGTGTGGTTCGAGTTGAAAGTTGTGATCCTCACTATGCATGAATGATCTGATCTTTTATCTATTGTCATGACATCAGACATCAGAAATGGAAAGAGCAAAATAATAGTGTGTTCATAGTGAAGGTATTTTAAGGGATCATAGTCATGTTGAACCATATTTCCCTTCAATTTTCTGTCTGTTTTAACTGACATTTTAACTATAACTTTGTATTATATTAGGGTTGGAATTTTTTACTATTATTTCTAATTACTCCACCAAAACAGTTAATGCTATTTTATAAGAGTTATTTTATTATAACATTGAACTTTTATATTTTGTATAAAAATCTTATATGATGATAGTATTTTTTTTTTGTTTATTATTTGTCAGTTTTTTGGCATTATTCTTTATTATTCAGTATTTAAAAATAATGTGAAAACACATTAAACGAGCATTTGGCGTTTTTACAAAATAATACTAAAATGTATAATATATATATATATATATATATATATATATATATATTTCTTTAGTTGATCATGAGCACGTTTTGCGATTTGGGATTTTCTGTCTCTGGTAAATCGTGATGAATATACACCCGATCGCAATGAACCATCACCCACCCACTGAGTTATTTCGTCTTTAATGTGTTGGCCATCTCAATCTTAATGATCCCATCTTACTAGTCAAATACTAGTCAAATAGATATTGAGAGAAAAAAGAGCAGTGCATTATATTGCCTTTTGTTCGATTGTTTCCTTTAAAAAACACCACCTTTTTCTTTACATTTTTACCATATATTAAATTGATATGTTTTAGAAAAGAATCAAAAGAGAAAAATCATTACTGTAAAATAATGTAAACGTTAATAACTTTTGTGGCAACATTCACGGCTCATCCGTCCCTCTCACTAATAACTATTCATATATCTATTTATATATAATATAAAAAATATATAATATATAAAAATATAATCCTTTGATGATACCGCTCTTCTAATATTTGACCCCCAAAAATCTTTATCTCATTTTACATATGGCCATTCGCAGAGGTTATCTCTTAATATTTCATTTATTCCTCAATAACACCATTATCATTTATGATTTATATTAATATTCTATGCTTATATATGGTATATAATGGTATATAATATTTTTTTTAAAAAAAACTATGATTTATGTTTGAGCCTAAAACTACTGTTTATTAAAATACAATTAACTCGTGAATGAACATAGTCACATAATCACAATAAATGAATAAACATCTCATATATTATGTTCATTTTTTAAAAGATTCAATATCATATCATAATTTTAGTATCATATGCAACAGATGTAAATTAATAGTATTAATAGTATTATCATTCAAAAAGAAGTGTTTAATTAACATTTATTAATTATATTTTCTGAATTTTCTCTCTTTACTCTTAACACATTTAATAATAATAATTGAATATGATGATAGCATGTATTAGTTTTGTCATATAAATTTTCTATGCGCATATACTTAAATATAAATGTAAAAATATCCATGATCATACTATAAAATATAGTTATTACTGTGTTTAATACTATGAAATTAGTTTTCATGCGGAAAACAGATGCAAAAGTGTTTTCCTAATTTCTAATATTGGTCCACACATAAATTTGATGGATGAGAATTTGTTAATAATGAATCCATCCGCATTGGGATGACTCTTTACACTTTACGCCATGAGACAGATGCTTTAATTTAGTTTTAATGTCCATAGTTAAACTAGTAAAAGGTGTCATTTAATATATATTATTAATAACTTATATACTAATATTTAGTTATGCAATATATAGCTTTTTTGATGGTGTGAAATTAATGCGTTTATTTTATTTTAACATAATGATAATATACATAATATTGTTGATGGAAACATATATTATTAGTGTTTTGTTTTGCTCTTAGATCTATGCCATAATTAGTTAATTACTTAATTAAAAGAGACCGTCAATCAATTTGCATGAATTCACTATGGGAAAACATAACTAAATATTGGGCATATGCGAACCTTTAGATAGATAATGGCATAGTGCCATCATATGATAATACTATTGCTTTATTTTGAAAGAAAATGCGCGCTGAGCCGGAATTTCACATTATCCAAATGAAAGTAGTGTTGGCTCAGTGCGGATCCCATGAGACTATGGAAAAGACATGAAAAAGGCTTAGCTTAAAAAGTGAGAGGAAATAAAAAATGGGCATTATGGGTATTGCTCACCAATGACCATTAGTCCAATGCAGCACAGTACCGATCATTCAATGTTATGGGCAGTTCTGTAATGCATCCCTTGTGAATCACTCTGTATCATTGACTTTGCTATGTATCGGTCGACACTCAATTTAGATGCTCACTAGGGTCTAGTAACTACACTGTTGAGTCTGTCAGCGTAACTAAGTTACACGACCACTAGTACTAGCAGTAGTGAGGAAAAGAAATAGTGGACAATACGAGTTACTTGATTCTGATACAGTGTCTGTCACTTTATGCCATCAGTCAGCACTCAGATGTTCACCTTTTAATGGTCTTTTGAGAGAATTGAAAAACAAACGTCTCAATTCCATTCAATTAAATTCCTTTATTTTTATTTTCCATTCATTTATCATTGTATATGCTTTCATTTAATGTAATAACAGTAAATGTAATAACATCATATCATTGATTATTTTATTAAAATCGATTTATATAAATTTTTCATTATTTTTTAATTAATAATTCATTTATTTTTATTATTTCATTAATTTTCACATTTTAAAATTAATAATTTATTTTTTAAAAAATATTCATTTATAATTTAAAAGTATTATCTAATTTATTGAGAGATAACGTTAAAAAATAATTCCTTTATACATATACGTATTATTTATATGTATGTTCTCATATATGCTACTAGTATATAACACAAGTATTTTAATAGTATTTTATAATTTTTATTTATCATCCTTTAGTGCTATGCTATTTCCTACATCTTAAATATCCAATCGAATACATAATCAGATTACAAAGATAAAGTGCACTAAAAAAATGCTTTTCATGATTAAGATTAATTATAAATTACATGTGAAAAATTGAAATGACTAATATTTCATGAAAATGTTAACATTTGAAAAAAGAGGACGCAATACTATCATCGGTCAACATATAAATGTATTAATGTTTTATATATTATTAGTATATATGAAAGGAAAACGTAAAAGTATATGTTCGAATTTTTTCTCTTAACATTCGTTAAGCGATTATGATGAAAATTACAGTATACCTTAGTATTGATGATATCTGTCTGTGTCCACCCGCACCCTCTCCCCTGAGGCACATTAACACTGCCATAGTGGCAACAGTTGTTTCATAATGGAGATAATTCTCTTTATATTTTATGAAATGGTATTGGAATAAAACTACTCTCATGTGTGATAATGAAATAAATATTGAATTAATACTATGATATCAATTCCTGTATCACATGCCATTTCATTTACTTTTATTATGATATATTTTTTTAATTTATTAAAAAGCAATAAATTATTGCATTTTTTAAATATACCGAATGTATAATTATTATGCTGAAATAATAATTATTTATCTTTTATTAAAATAATTTATTTCTAAACTATTTTTTAGACTATTAATTTGTTGAGAGATTTTTTTTCTTAAAAAAAACTTATTTTAAGTGATAAAAGAAACATCGTTAGAAATACTTTTGTTGAATATAAAAATATATTTGGGTATCAGCATCTACTATCGCATGTATACTAGAAATAGACATTGAAAATAGTATGTTTGAGCATATACATATAATATAAGTTAATACGTAAGTAAAAGAAGTAAAAGTGCAGCATTAATATTACTTTCAGAGAGAGAATTCATTAACATGTGCATTTAGTTTCAATCATTCACTATGTGCGCCAATGTTTAGAGAATGCACGAATATGTCAATGAAAAAATGTGTTCATATTCTTGTTTCGGTCTGTAACATTATCTACATATATACATTTAGTAGTTTTTGTAGTTTACACTGTGTTTTTGGAAACATTTGGAACTTTTACGAAATACCATTGCCAATGACTATAAACTGAAAGTATATATATGTTAAGCGGGAGTGTGTCACAATCGGTCATTTAAAATAATTTGTCTCTGAAAATACAATCACTCACTCACGACAAAGAATTAAGTGATGCTATTTTTTGCATTGAATATTATATCATTAAAATGGTAATAAATAATATTATATAAACCTCCTTTTTGTGTTAACCTCAATGCTTAATGCTGTGAACATTATTTCATGAAATATATTAGTATACACCGCCCCAATAGTTATTAGAGAATACCAATGCTTATACGATGTGACATATCGTAAGGGTCTGAAAGTGTTTGGAACATACTAAATTTGTTTATCACTATTTTTAAATTGACTATGATATTGTGGTGCATGCATTTGTAGTTTACAGATATGAGACATGATTTTCTATGAAAATATGAGCGCATTTATTTTTCTGATTATGGGGGAATAGAATCAGTTTGAAAAGTAAATTCATAATGATCGCTCTTTTACAGAGACACATATTTTTTCTCATACTTTTGAAGGGCAAAAAATAGTTAATAATCTTAAATGTAATGGCGATATATTTTATGTTTTTTTACGCAATTAAATACCTCATATTATTGGAATTTTTACTTTCATATGCCAAAAATTGTAAACTCTTTTAAAATGATGCGATCGCATTGCGATAAATGTATGGGGCGAATGCACTGATGATGCTGAAGATGCAATCGGCATTGATTTATAAATGATCATTGAGATTTAACCTTTGGGGTCAAATAAGAAATAAACTGTCAGAATTGAAAAAATGAGAACATGAAAGGTACTTTATGGTACGGGTTAAATACTAGCTATATATACTAGCATTACATGCTTGCAAAATATGAGAATATGTCTTACATTAAAGACAAATAATGGCGATCTTTTCTTATGTATGTATGAGAGAATGTCTGAAAATGATTTCGTGTATCAATGTATGTAATACATACATGTTATATTCATGTATATATGTATATATAAATGTATACATGAAATTGATGGATTTGCGACAGTTGTGCCTCATACCATACCATACCATACCATCGTGATATTATTATTCACCATTATATCATAGATGAACTGCGCTCTTATTTTAGCTTTACATTAATTGATGCAATAGATTCGTATGAAGGGAATGACACCATACCACAATTTGATACCCCTCTTATTGCACTCCTATATGTGTATGGGGATAAAGTTATTTGAATTCCTGACTTTAAAGTCATTACGATGATTCGCGAATTTTTTTCAAATCTCAACTGTTTTTTTAAAAGTCAAAGATTGAGACATGGTGATAAGAAGAACACACTAGTTTCTAGTCTCTTTAGTACACAACACTAAAGAGTGATCAGAGAATCAAGAATCAAGAGGGAGTCTAAAAATGCATTGAGTCCAATATATCGTTTGTAACTGATATCGTCAAAAAAGTTAAATATGATTTCCATGGAATTCTTTAGGGGCTTTTTTTTTGTCATACATATACATAATATATACCCTTTCACATTAAAAAATGCCAAATATAAATACTAGCATTCTAGTAAATGCTAGTGAATCTTATTATATTAATATATAGAAGGTAGCAGAGTTCAATTTTATACACACTATCGGTATGGATATTGAATTGCGCTTCAGGGATTGAAAGACGCTGCTTCCCGTTTACTTATTTTTACTGCATCATCCATTGCTAGTTTCATTGCTAGTTTAATATTTTATTAAAAAGTTGGAGTCAGTTGAGTAGACTCGTAGTGGGTGACTTATGCTTCAATTTTACCGTAGTGAGGCTAATGATCTGATGGCCTCATATAATTTATTTGCTAGTTATTTGCTAGTTTAGTACAAATCCGATATATTGAGTTCACAGTGGAATGTTGTTATTAATGGATTTTTTCATCGCCGAATCGCACATTATAATATCATGTTTAACCCCTCACCGATGAACACGCACCCAAATATAATATACATTTTGTATATTTTTAAAATATACTAAAAGACTCTTTTTATTCTTTCGTGAACGGTATTATATTTCTGTGTAACAATATTTTACTATATTTTAGTATATTTCAGTATATTTCAGTATCGCTATTTTCCCTTCACATATGAGCGGTAAACATTTTCATCGATAAAACCACAAATTCCGCAGAAAAAGTTTTTATATAATTTTTTATGCATTAACTATAGTTACACCTTTTCTTATGCGATTGTGTATTAGCGTAAGATTTGCTGCTTTAATATTATCTTTACTAGTATACACTAGTATACACTGTATATTCTAGTGATATTTATATATCGTACGATGAATTTAGGGGTGAAAATGAAACTTTCTTTAGGGTAATCAAATTATGCTGATAATATATACATTAAATATAAAATATGATTATTTTCAATTTTTTTAAAATTTTATTCGTTAAATCAATAAATATAAATTTTTATTAATTTATAGCTTTTTATACGCTATAAATTTATATAAATTTATATAATAATAATTATTATTATTGAATACAAATTAATCACATACTTATATTATACTGATATTAAAATTCATAAATTTAAAGCATTGAAAAAAGAGATAATTTTTTTAAAATAAATTTTATGTTTTTTATTGCATTTTAAAATTGATGTGCTGAACATGAGTATTATATATATGTACATAAACATATTTTAAAATATTGGGGCTGATTTTAGATACCTTTAAATGTACAATATTTTTATATTAATCCTTTCTTTTGAAGTCATTTATTACTATTATTTATTTAATAACTAAATTTTATTAATTTTAAAGAATTTTTTAAATTTATTATTTATAATTTTTTTTAACTTTTTTGTCTCTCTATTACTTTTACACACCCATATTTTTTACCCTATGAGTGGCTGTAAAAATGAGAATATAATTGCATATAATTATTTATTATAATTATTTCTACTAAGTTCACTAGCAAACCACACGGGTTTATTAGGTTATTGATATTTCTTTTTCGCCTTTTTTATCATACAATTATTCAATCACTAAAACCTCAGTAAGAATTTAATTTTTTAGTACATTTTAGTACATTTTAGTACATTGTATAATTGCATAATTATTGTTTTTTATCCACATCCGTGTAACACATAATGCACACCATCAATTGGTTGACGTAATGTTTGTTGTAAACTTTGTTAATATCGTTACCTGTTACTAGTTACTAGTTACTGGTTAATAGTTAATAGTTAATAACTTTTGTGTACCGTCGATAATCCGGTTTTTAAAATCCTTATTATAAGTGCTATAATAATGTGTATTAACTTTTAAGTCATATCTTTTATTATAAATGAATAATGCGCACACATTTTCACTGCCATGAGATGGTGCTGCTGATCAATTAATAAAATTTACCTCTCCTATTATTAAGCATTAAGAATTATCATGCCGCTATTGAAGCACCATTGCAGCACTGTTAAAGCACTATTAAAGCACTGATTGCAGTTAACTAAACAAAGAAACTAAAAAACTTTTCAATTAATTATTAAAGAGTTTTTTAAGTTTATTACGAATTATTACAAACGTCTTATCGATTATGCCCTTCGATCTCTTTAATTAATGGTTAATATGAAATATTCCTTTTGGCCAAAGGTGATCTCTTTAGCTATTAACAAAAGGATTAAGGTTATTTTGAGGCGTGTATTTGTGTAATACTAGTCTCAGATATAATAAATAACTCACTATTTTTAATCCGTATTCATGATGCACTTTGAGTCGAAACAATTATTTCGTGACCGTTTTTAGTAAACTATGGTATAATATGTTCGTCGTTAACCTGAATATAGTACTAATTAAACCCTATTCCATTGATTTCAATTGATTGTTACTATAATTTAAGTTCTCATCGTTGTCTGACTAGTTTGTATGACTAGTTAACACTAAAACGTGAACATGATTTTAATTTGAGGCCGGAAATGGCCTTTGATGTGCTTTTAAATAAAAATGGCATATCGCGTGTACTAAGTTCGAACAGTGTTTGACCTGTTATTAGCCATTTCCTGTCTTTGAGTTTAATGAATTGTTAATTGGATGAGGATCATACATCTGATTGGTCAGTGATGCTCTCACACGCAACTCAATTGGCAACTCAAAGCCATTAATATCTATATTCTTATAAATGTCTATTGTATGCTAGTATCTGACCGGCAAAAGTTATAATAAGAAATTTATTTCTCACTTAAAAGTTAAAAGGCAATATACACATATATTATATATTACACACACACACACACATACACATAAATGCGTAAAATTAAAGGGAATAAAAATTGAAAGGGAAATGCCCGATAAATATCTTAAGAAATCTTTTGTTTAAAAATAAAATTATTAAAAATAAGAAAATGATTATTGTGTAATGTGTCGTAATACACGCACCTTCACTCAGGCATTTCCTTTCATCATTTTTTTATATCATTGAGATACTAGCATTAGTACTAGTATGTACATGTATAAGTATTAGTAGTATTACCCATAGAAGGGACAAAATTAATGTCATGATGTGGGCGAACGATGAGATCATATAATTTAAAAGCAATGATCCTCTTTAATAAGTCACTACAATTGTTAATATATAATATAATATAATAATTATTGTAATTTTATTATATATTTCGCATATAATATATTTGATCTCAATTTTTTTGGAGATTTCAATTGAGGCCAAAATACACTTTTAAGTTTTTTAAAAGCAAAATTTAAGAGTCGATCCTTAATACATATATCGTATACCAAAAATGCTCATAAAATAAACTTTTATATTATATAATACGCCATAAGAATATTTCCATTTTTATTCTCAATAATGCTATGAAATCATTGCCTTAAATCTGATCACCGCCTTTATCGTGACCGGATTTGAATGGCCTTTTCTATGGAATATGTTCGTCACTATATCATCGGGTGGAGAGATACACCATTCCTCACCACCACATTCACTATACTCTGCTTTACATGTACTATTGCTATTACTATCTATGCACATTTAAAGAGGAGAGCCGCAGACCATTGAAAAGATGATCATCGTTCGCATACCGATTGTTTTCAATGCTAATATCATAATATGGTTTATTTTTTCTTTCTTCTCCCAAATCTCAAGGACAATGGCCATAGTATGTGCACTTTTAAGTATCATATCTTTTTGTAACATGCCAGTAACTAGTATCATAGACAACTTTCAAAGACATGCATGTATATAAATATATACATGTATGTGTATGTGCAAGTACATATACTAGTGTATATATACTAGTATACGAGTATATAAATATATGCCCTCTCAAAACCAATCCCAATTCCATAAGTAATAAATATAAAAGTAATATATATATATATATATATAAAACAATGACGTTTTTTTATAATGTTTGCCATTTCAAGGATATTATTGAGCAATGAGAGCGCAGGTCACGTCTGATACTTATTGCTATGAAATAAAAATTGCTCCGTTCGGTGATAAAATAGTATATATGCCGCTACTAAATTGCCCGCTATGACCATTCTAATACCTTTTTTGATGCTAATGGCATTCTATCGAATTCCTTTGCTTTTGGATGATGCGCTTTTACCATGGCACAAACACGGGTGCTGTGTTTTTGCTCTTTCTATGTACACATATCTGTTATATTGTGATGCCCCATTCCCTCCCCTAATATTAAGACGATACTCTTGGAATAGTTTGATATGAAACACATATTATCCATTCTTAGACGGGCAATCAGTAGTGAGCACTGATATTTGTCGCCAAAAATGAGCCAATGGATGGTCGCGGGTATGGTATTTGCGCACTGCGGATGCATCAGCATCGGCATTAAACTAAATTGTTACATTGAAAATTCTTACACTAAAAATGTGCACATTTTCAGCGCTTTACTATCACTATTCTCACTCTTTCTAAAGTAAACATATATGAAAGTGCTGATTTCATAGACACTTATAATTTTCAGTGAAAGTTATTATATGTAACAACTTTTTAACTGTGGTTTTTGCTTTTAAAGAGAGATATATTCTTATGCTTTGACTTTCATTTTTTAGTATACTTTTAATATTTCTTTTTTTAAACATCTTTAAACTGAGATATGCGTATCTTTATAATTGATGCGCATCCATTCATTTATATGTAGGGGAGGATTGTATCAGTTTCTAGTAATAATCTCTATTTTCTCTCATTCATTTCTATATCTTTTCATGTGATCCTAATCAGTGCTCATCTCTGTATGCAGTTGAGTCACGTCTTTAATATGGATATTCTTTCATTATATAATATTATATAACTTTTCCCATTCGATAATATGTCATTTTATATACGATAATTGCATTGTTATTACTGATGCTATTATTGTTATTATTATAAATCAGTGAACCTCCTCATTGATATACTATACTAAAGTAAATACCACACTCACCCTCATACATTGCATACTTATAGTATGTACCTTAAGTTAGCATATTTCTACTCTCATCTTATTACACGATGCACTGTATGTGAACGTTCATCTTAAAACGTGACTATTAAAGGAAACTGCACTCATAAAACAGTAACAGGCTGTGTGTGCATGCCTCAGATGATGTTCGGACAGATGATGATGAATCCATGTCTTTAACCTCTCATCACCACCAATTGACAGCCCTAATATTAACTATTCACTTGAGATAAGTGCATCCATCGGCCTCTTTATTGTTTTTAAATAACTCTATTTACTAATAAATTGGTGAGTGCATTACTGAAATAAACTTTCATTAAAATTATTTTAATATTTTTTAATATTTATTGTTTTGTGTCATTTTTTATGGAAAAGTAAATTAATATAATACATTTTAAAATAATTTTTGAGCTTTAAAAGTTGGATCCGTTAGAATGTTAAGGCACAGATTATATATTTTTGTATAATGAATTATCGCTCTGCTTAAGGCTTACATTAATCAACTATAATTAAGATTAATTTTAATTAATTTTTAGCATTTTTAAATATTCCCTTTAAAAAGAGTGTTATAAAACCTTTTATATTACCTTTTATGTGAATTAATTTCTTTTTATATCTGAGTAAGTATCTTATGATACTGAACCCCCCCGAAGAATGTCCACAGAGTCATATGTCTTTGGTTCAGGATAATAATTTAATTTTTAAATGAATTTTTAAATTTTATCATTTTCTAAAAAATAAAAAATTAAATTAAAATTCTGATGAAAGCGCACACTTTATATGTTTATAAATCACATATTTGATATTTGTATACAAAAAGAGCATCAATATATATATATATATATGAATATATATCATGAATATATATAATCAATTTATATGTATACAGTACGTGTGGGAATAAATATATGTTATGCTTTAAACATATTAATAATATTTATTTAAATCAAATGAAATGACATTTATAAAAAAGAATAAAAATCACTCTAAAGGCAGTACTATCAATAGTATTTGGATGAATCATGTGATTTTTCAATGATATTTTTATGTATTTTAATGATAAATATATGGAAAGAGCCGGATCTTTATTAAAGATAATTACTAATAAATGATGATTGTAATTCATCATAGTATTAGTGTTGATCCGGTGAATGGTTATATATTGATGATGTATACTTTTTGATGTGAGTGTTGCCGATAGTTACTGATAGTGAATTTAGTACATTTTTTTATTATACATTCATAAAAACGAATCAAAGTCTATTGCAATAACCAATGAATTGGTTTACAGTTAACTGTCAATTCGTAAATAGGTTTCACATCGAATACCATTATCATATTAGTATCACACTGAATATTACACTACAAATTTATGAATTTATCTTTTTAATTTATTGCTTCAAATTTAATCCATTTTCATGTTTATAGTGAACTAATTTTTCACTCCTCTTTGATTATATTATGTGTGTACTAGTACTAGTACATACATATATATTGCACATATATTACACATTATATATTAGTATATATGTATATTTTTTTCTTTTTTAATGAAGTAATACATATATTAAATGAATGTAAAATGAGTCTAAAGTAAAATAATTTGGAAACTCAAAGAAACTAATACTTATATAAAGCACATATGTAATAACGTTAATGAATTTTAAGTTTGCTAGTATATATATTTTTTATTAGCAATTAAAATACTGTAATTTAATTTTTTCACTATAATTTCGAAGATGACTTTATTTGTAGGGTGTAATTTATTAGTATTGTATTGCAACTCTTTTTATCTCGATTTTTGCTGCTTTCACGTTTATTAGTATTATTTTATTATTACTAGTTTAGTTTAGTTTAGTTTACTATTGCCATAAAATATTCTATTTTTATACAATTTTCTCTTTTGCACTATACTATTCTATTGTAATTCGAATTCTTTTGACACATGAAAAATTAAGAGCGCATCATTTTTTGAGCCTTCCCATAGTTTGCAGATACTTAATGATGATGTTATATACATGTACACGTTTTGTGTTATATATTAATAATAACATATATATACACATATATACATGAATAACTTATTCAGCTATGAAATGCATAAAGTTAATATTAGCACCTGAAAATAGTAAAAGTTTATACATTCATAAACTTATAATTCGCCAATGATAATGATACGGATAAAATGCTTTTATCAGCATAATACCCTATGAAATGTTAAGTTAATCATGTTGAAATTGTTAGCAAATCTTTTCATATTCTTAAGCAATAATAAGTATAACTAATAGCAATAGTAATAGCAATCGTAAGTTGATACGCCTCATGTCTGCCTTCATTTGGTTGGGCATTCTCATTGCGTGCACCTCTCGATCATCATCAAAATCTTTGAATAGCTATGTCCAGACATAAGGTCGAATCTGATAAGAGCTTTGATTTTTCTCATTCCATTGTATTGCAAATGCATGGGCAATCGTTAAGGGGAAATTTACAAGAAAAATAGCAATAGATAGATACTAGCACTATTAATGCACTATTACTGAATAAAAAAGAGATTAAACCAAATGCTGTATTTTACAATCTCATTCATCATTTTATGGCTCAAGAATTAAATGGTTAACATAATGAACCACAATAAGCTTTAAAAGGTTGAAGTTAGTTAAATGCAACTTAATGTAAGTTAACTTAACTCAAATAGTAATGTAATTTCCAATCGCTATCACACTCACATCTCATAATTATGTTTATCGTGCAATTGATTTGCTAGTTTTGTGTATAGTAAATATATAGAAATAAATATATATTTTATTTCGTTTCTTTTTCAAACGGAATTGCGTGCTTCATGCTAATGCTTATACTATTGCTTCTTATCAACAACCACTATCCTAGTAATACCCTAGTACTATTTTAGTTTCTAGTACCATTCTAGTACTATCCTAGTAGTAAAAAATTAATACTGTCCCATTCAAAAATAATATTTCGCTCCGGATTTTGGTTTACCTTTTGTGAGGGTAATAAAGTGACGATAATGCAGTAAAACTGTTAAAACCGCATGGTCTGTGATGCTTTTCACATTTTATTATACTTTAGTTTAAAACATTACTAGAAAATGGAATTCCATTTTCTAGTAATGTTTTAAATTGTTTTGACTCTATTAGTAACACTGTTATTTCTTTGGCTTTAAATAGCATTTCTTTACGCCGATAATTTCAATTGCATTTTATATAAACGGTGCTTTCATTTAACACACACTTTTTCTTATAATACATTCGCCTTTTTTTAAATATCATTTTATGGTAAACATTATAATGATAATCAAAAGTCACTTTTTTCTTTATCATGATACTTTCATGAATATCGATTTCTTTATTTTCTTTGAATTTTTAAACTAAAATAATGTAATATTCCCCATACAATAAACCGCTTTTTCACTGCGGTTTAATGTATTAAAATTGATTCACACTAAAAAATTAGTAATTCTTTTCTCCGCTACTGACTGATTCAATGACTTAATCCCGGAATCGATGTTAAAGTGATAAGTCTCTGCTAATAATGGTAATGGTGTATGTGCTTTAAAAGGATCGAGTGTTTTGAGCGTTTTTACTTTGGTTCAGCCCTGATTTTGTCTATAAAAAAGCTCATACTAAAAGAAAAGTTAAGGGCTCTAAGTACGCTTTATACTGTATTTTATGGTTAAAAACTACTTTTATAACAGAATGCACTATGTACTAGTATTAGTACTAAAGAAATATAAAACGGAGGCAACGATGGTGCATTTAGGCTATTGTCATCATAATCACGATCAACACGATCGGTTCATTAATCACGGCCGATATTTTATATTTTATATTTATTTTTAACGCTAAAAATATTGTTCCGATACATAGCAATGGATGTAAAAAAGTGAATTGCAATATTTAGTTGGGATAAGGGCCTAATTGGATCTAAAATCGTGATTTATTATTTGAATTAAGAATTTTCATTGTAATTTGGCAGATGCATTCTTTATACACTGCCATTACAAAGCATATCTTTTCCTTTTCCCTTTTGAATTAGTCTCAAATTAAATTGATTGACTTTAGCCAATTGCAGAGCCTCACCCCCGATTTAATGCTCACAGTATAATGCGACATTTAAAATCGGGCGCATTCATTCACCATAAATCTTATTTCAAATCTCATCAATGCTCAGCATTTAATGGGCACCAAAAAACTATTGAAAATATATACTTTTTTATAATGGCACTGTGTACATTTAACATAGTAAATGTGTGTTCATGTATTGTGTGTTTAAATTTTTTTCATGTTAAATTTAAAGTTAAAGTAAATCTCATAAATTGGCAAAAGTGAACCTCAAAATTAAATTGATACTGTACATAGTGCTGCATTATCGCCATACATTGTGTACGCTATTAATGTACGCTATATATACATCGCAGAAATAGCAATAGCAATAGCAATATCAATAAAATGCGAAATGCGATATAAATCTTTTCAATATTTTTTAATAATGAAAAAATGCTCTCAAATATTTTATTGGGGACGGTTCTGATGATTCTTGTGGGAGTAGTGATAGTATATGATAGTATATGTACGCTGAACATATACTTAATGTAAGAGATGTATCAATAAAAATAAAAAATGTTATACATGTGCAGGCATTAGTTTTTGATTTTAAATTTGTAAATACACATTCCCACACACATGTGCAATAACTTCGTCTGTTATCGTTTTTTAATCTTTAATATTATTGTTTTTAACATTTGAAAAAACTTTCCCATTGAATTTTCAAATTTAAGTATAACTTTTCAATCATAAAAAGCGTGTATATATACATTGATATTATACATCATTTTACTGCGCCCTTTAAAATGCGTAATGTTAATAGCATTGGCGTTAATTAGCACTTTTTACACCTTTTATTGAATTAATTGTAAACCGAAGCGAAAAGAGCTCTTTTAACATATTATCTCTTAAATTAAAGTCTAAAGTGATGAATTGGAATTTATAAATAATTTAATAAAACACATTTATCATAAGTCAATCACATATAAGTAAAAATGGCATATACTAAATTCCAAAATATAAATTCGAATCAATTTATTTTTCTTATAAATTAGTATTTAAGGACGTGGGATCGAATTGCTTTTGCATAAGTATATGTGTATATACTAGTATATATGCTAGTATATAGCACTAAGCTTAGTATACATAGTGCATTTACTATATTTAAATAGATTGCTTTTAACTTTTTTAAATGATGATGAACTAAACATAAAATGATGAAAAAAATTTTGATGATGTTTTGGGTAATGATTTTATTTAAAATTTTAGCATTTTGAAACCTCAAAATTTTTTAATACATTTTTGTAATATTAAAAATGAGGTTTCATTACATTCTACAGTTACTTTGAATCATCATCATGAATCGTGCACTTTTAGTTAGAAAAGTACATTTTAAGTACATTTTGCTATTTTTTAGCACCTCTTTGCCCCTCAGCCTCAATTGAATGGCATTAATTTTTCTGTTTTCTTCAGGTGTAAGATTATAATTTTTTCAAAAAATTTAAGTGCTGTTTAAATGTATCTTATATTTTAAGAGGAATTTATTGCCATTATCTGATTTCATATTAATATATTTTGTGAGAAATGTTTGCTATTTAATTATGTCCTTAAAATTTAATTATCATTTCAGATATTGTTACTGTGGGTGTGTGATTTGTCTCTTTATTCTTTGTTTTCAGCATATTTTATTTTATTTATTAATTTTCCGTGAGAATAGTTTGAAATTTGACAATAATTTTAAAAGTAATTTTGATAATAGTTAATTTGCTCTTTGTTATGCAACAGAAGATATCTTTCTAATTCGTTAGGGGTATGGACTTTGGTTTGTTTTGTCAGTGAACCCTATTACTAGCACTATTACTAGCAGCATGACCAATTGGGTCACATTTTAAAGTTTGATTACTTCTAAATGTTGCCTCTGCTCAATTTAATTCAAAAGTTCTCATCATAGAAATGGAGAAATGAGCATTAATTATAGCGATCGACGGACCGATACAAAACGAAAGAATTTTAAATAAAAGAATATTTACGATGTTTTTAAGGAATATCTTTAAAAATATAATCATTTATATATATATATATATATATATATATATATACTTTATTATCATTATCCCCTTCTATTTTCGTCCAATAAAATACGTATCACTATGATGCTCATTATTATTATTATCATTATATTTCTCATTTCGTTATGGAAAATTACGAATGAACAGAAATAATTGCTCCGTTTTTAGTTAACTCAGTACTTGTTTTAGCCATAAGTTTATGCATGAACACCTTTAAACCCCCTTTAGCCATAGCAATCGCCATCATTATCTTTGTACTATAATAATATTCATCGTCTAGTTTTTGATCGGTCAGGCTCATCAAAGTGAATACTTTTTTCTCACAATATCCATGAAGGATGAACTACAGATACTAGCAGATACTAGTAGTTCTATTGTCGCCAGTGAATTATTATTTCATTTTGCGTATTGGGAATAATTCCCACTTTAATGGAGAAATAATTATCGCGTTGCCTGATAACTCTAGTTAGATGTCTAATCGCCACTAGTAGATAATACATTATATAAGTATTATATAAGTATGGTCATAATATTTTCTTGTGATACATCTGATTTCCGTTGCGCCTGAAGGGGCGTGTGAGCGACCTGTCCTGTCCCACTCTTTGCTAGTATATTAACAACTTCTTAACTTGTTCTTAAGTTCTTTAGCAATCATCTATTAGTCTTCCTTTGCGTGAAAAGGATATTATGCCGAAATACTTATTATAATATCTTTGTCCGGATTATCACATTGAAAGTTCAATGAATTGTCTCAATGATATTAGCCATAAACAGATTCAACTAAAAATCACTGAAACAAAAGAACACAGAATATGCCTAAAGGCATTATGTCCCATTGGTACGTCCCTCCATTATCATTAAATCTTTTAATATATTTTAAACATATATCTATTAAGTTATATTCCATCGTACCTTTGTATTTATATTAAATGCACATATATATCTACATATACATAAATAATTTCAAAATTTGATTCTGTCGAATGCTTTCGGCGTTTTTCTTTTCTTAACATTTTTTATATCACCATCAATTATTATTATTATTATTATTAATATTAATATTAATATTATTATTATTATTATTTTTATGACGGTCCTCATCTATAAATACATAGTGCTGTACAAACAGCGGACCATTGTCGCATCTGTTGCAATGTTACATTTGCTGCACATATTTTTTCCATTCACAAAAATACTTTTTAATATTTCTTTGGGGCATATATTGTGGGTTATCATTAGATGACAGTTTCTATGCAATGTACTAGTAATTCAAGACTTTATTTAAGAATCTGATAGGAACCAATGGAGCATTTAAAGAAAGAGCTTTATATTACGACACAATAAAGCACTTTTCAAACCCTAAAAAGTGATATTCACGATCATTTTGAGACGATATATGCGGCCATTATATGCCATTATACCCCTTCCGACGTTTTTGTTACTAAAAGTACCGATGCAATTTGTTTGATGTTTGATTTTGCAGTTCACACTGTATTATAATACTTTTAGTGTTTAAGAATAGGCATAATAAGAACTTTGGTTTCCATATGTTGATGGTTGATTTATATTATCACTATGATAAGCATAATATAAGCACCTTACAATTGAGAGTGCCATAAATTTTCCCTTTTATTATATTGCATTTTTTGTGTGTATTCTTTATCATTCAATTGAAAAAAGGATCAGAATATTAAATATAAAAAGAAAATATCCCTATCGTTTGGCACGGATTTAAACGTAATTTTGATCATAATGATTCATATATTATTTCATTCTGTGTATACATATCTTAAATGTATTTGTATATTACAGTATTTAATAATAATTTTTTTATGTGTTATTTTGCATTAAAATAACGTGTGCACAGCTTTAATATTTAAGGTGTGTCAATGCTCAGCTTTGGCATGTATCATCTCTTTTCTCAATAACCCCCTTTAGACACCCCCATTTTGTTCCCCATAATCACCACCGCCACCGCCATCACCATTAACAACATTTTGCTCTTTTATGGCACTGATATCGGTCTCTCATTAATGTTAAAAATGGTGTTTTCATGTGCCGATTGCGTCTGTAATCAAAGGCCAAAAGCATTTCCTTTGAGTATCAGGAAATCGCTGCATTTTCTTTCCATTCTCTTCTCATAAATGATCGAAAAAGTCATTGTGAACGCATCGGGGCAATGAATTGAAAGTGATGTGATGCGATGATGAAGATGCTGAATGACAAAACATTTGCACTGTGTCTTTATGACCATGTTTGTGCATCGTACAAATTAATGTTTCAATGAATTCCAATAAATTGCGCGAAAGATATTAACGAAAGAATCATAAAGAAATGGCACTTTTCTTTTACTTTTTTTACGAAAAACTCTAATGATTGCATCGGCACACGCGTGACAAAAGGCTCCGGCGGTCATCGAAGTGGGAGGTCGCACCTCCGAATATTTTAGCACATTTCAAGTTCATTGCTAGTAGCATTACTAGTCATATTGCTAGTCACTATATTCACTAGTCACTAAATCTTATTATCGTGTATTTCCACAGTAATAATTTTTTTACATTTCTTTCTTCGGCATACATATATATTTATTTATTTGAAAATTATTTTCTTTTTTATTAATATTATATATTATCACTTTTTGCATCTCTATAACATATGCACTGATTTTTATGTGAAAATATGATATTATACTAAATTATTTTGCTATTATTTCCCCTTTCACATCATTACATTGCTATTACTGTTAATATTTGCTGATGATTGTATTCCTATAGAAATTGCTATTTCTTTAGCCGTTATTATCTATTATGATATGCCGAATAAAATGCATTATGAAAATTGTAAAACATCATAGTGATGGCATTTTTTCTATCGTTTTATTTTTTTATTATGTATACATATATGCGTTTATATATTATAATATTAAAGTTATTCTGTTCGTGGGTTAACATGGAATTGGACTGAAAAATAATATATCAGAATTTCTATGCGTGTATATGTGGGAACGAAATCTTTTGCGGGAATCAATTTGTTGCTATTGTTTGGTCCTTTAATGTTATTGTATTCATTGACGTAGGTCCTGAATACCATAAAAGTTGATGGTCTCACCCTCACTAGTACCACACTAGTACCGCCTGAGAATGAAATAGCTGCACAAATTGACTCTGAAAAAATATAATGATTTTCAATGATGAGAGAGAAGAGAATTGAGGTAATCATTAAGAAAAGAATAGCGCAGAAAAAGGAAATCATTTCAATGTATCGACTAGTACATTAGTACATTAGTACATTAGAATACATGCATTCATTTACTAGTCATATATAACCTGTAATTGGCAGTATTAATGTATTCAAATTGAAAATTACCTCATATATTACAAAAGATAAACATGTAATAGTATTAAGGGTCACCGTTGCGATAGCCTAAGCCCATATTAATCAATTTGTGTGTGCGTTTCAAATATGTTCATAATCACAATCGGTAATAGTATTTTTTTGCGTTTAATAACTAATGCTTTATGCTAATCTCAGATATAACATTTTTTTATTATCTGATTGTTGTTCCCCCGAAGCTTTTCATGACTTTAAATATATTTTACTTCAATATGCTTATACATAGTCTCATTGCAATAAAGTGCTTTAAAAGCAAACATCACACTATAGTTTATAAAGTATTTGATTTGACCATATCATACCATATCGCATCGTATTCACTTTAAATAGGGCATTGCACTCTTCAATGGCATTCATGTTCAATGTGAAGTTAATAGGAACATACCCGTACGGTAACTAATATCTCATATAACTTATAATTCAACATAAAGTACATGGCATGATTCAGTTCTGTATATGGGGGTACACTTTGGGGACGACACTTTGAAAGTCGTAAAATATGATAGTCCATCCATCCATAAGGTGACATTCTTGAAGTTCAATGGCATACCTTAGTATATATATACCTGTGTCAGAGATGATGATAATAAATGATAGTATGAGCACAGTATCAGTCAATAGTGAGTCAAAACAAATGATTTACAATGATTTGCATGCCGTTGAAATTATTTATTATTTGCATTAATCTCCATACAAAGAACCATCCAAAGAACCATCCGTTTGATTGATTTCGCACCGCAATCGCATTGAATTGAATTATGGTGAATGTTCAATGACGCGCCCCTAAAAGCATTTCCCTCTCATATTGGGGTGCAGCAAAATCGATGATACATGCGGTCTCTGAGTGATGAGTTTCATACTCATTCCCATTGTGCCATTCCTATGCTTTCTTCTCTTTTACTGTATACTTTTGTTTTTAGTTTTTGCGTCCCTCACACTCATCAATATTATTAGAAATTTTGAACAAATACTGTACTTTTTATTATTTATTGCGTGTAATGCATGTCAAAAATAAGTAATCCTAATCCTCGTGGTAATATCTCGACAGAGGGGCCAATCGCAGCCAATTCTATCCCCGTCATTGGCATTGTCTCTAAAGATCAATGTCATTGAACATTTTAAAGCGATCAGACTATGTTCAAACTATGCTCAGACTATGTTTATATGATGTTTATATGATATTACGCTGTCACTTCTTTGTCATCATTGATGATTGCTGATGATTCCTGATGAACGGATTTAAGCGGCTCTCATTTGTACTGTTCCTTTACAAAGCACTTATATAACACTCATTCTTTTCAGTGCCTAATCCTTTTAATGTCAATGAAAATCGCCCAAAAATATTTACTGTAAAGTCAATAGTGCATCATAATGGCGGTCTTCAAATTTATCGTTTCATATGGTATTATAAGTGCTGTCCCAATATCGACATATCGTTCGAGATGATGATGTCAGATTAGCTTTTGATGCCTAATAAATGACATATGTCATTAAATATAATTTATTTAAAATGAACAAATTTTGCCTTTAAACGTCAAATACAATGATGGCTGTAACAATGTAACATTTATTATATATAAGACATTGACAGGTTTAATACATTATAAAAAAGTAATATATAATTTTATTTTCATACACCATCACTATAATTTGTTTTATATTTCTCATAATGATTATGTGTATGTCCGTATCTCAATCTTATTCTATATTTTTCTATTTAATTAACTTATAAATTGGGTTAACATTATAATTATTGAATGATTAAATGACCGTACGTGCATTACTGAATGAAAATACAATAATAAACTGATAAAAAATAAATTTTTAGTATTTTATTATTTTGTCCCATATATGAATTATGGACCTAACGATTACCTGAAACATTATTACAATCACCAATAAGTTACTAGTATTTGTCTATTATGACAATTGCCATAGGCACTTATACCTAAACAGGGCGTAAAAGAGAGACAATCATGATTCTGGCATTGGCATGCGAAAATATTACAATACAATTATTATAATAATAATAATAATAAATTATTAATTATTAATGCAATGTATGTCTTATATGATGTGTATACAATGTATAAATGCATAGTCTTAGAATAGCACAGTGTTGATCATTGTGCTCAGAAAAGGACTTTTTTAGCGATGGGTTTTGTTTCTTTTTATGTGACCACCTCCAGGCTATTATACACTTAGTATACACTAGTATACACTTACACTTCTCTAGTGATTGCCAAACAGTATGGCTATGATTGTTTTCTCACAGAGTCATTAATATTCTCGAAAAGCATTAGGTATTAAGTGCCACCGGAAGGACCGATTGCGTATGAATATATAACTCACTCATGATGTATCTTTAGTTCTCATTAAATTGTGATGAGAGCCTTAAGGGGACAGCCCATGTATAGTTTGTTGCTTCTTCATCATGCTCTTTTGCTGATAGCGATGGGAATGCACTTATGTATGGCTAAAAAATTGACGAAATTACGGTCATTTTAAATGTGCATTTTTTGTCGACACACAGCTATTGCATGCACAATTTATTTTAAGAGAAATAATTATTTACTCACAGCCCCTGAAGAAACTACTCGTTTTAGTAATGGTAATAAGTAATAATAGTTATAGTATGTATATACTATGTATACTTGCTGTAATAGCTTATGATATATATCTTGAATTTGTATTTCTCCCTCACTATTCGCACACCCCCCATACTCCCTTTGGGGACATTTATTCACAACACAATGCATTGCAATTATTAGTGACCGGTCATACACACGCATCTCATGAAAGAAGCCAATGGCCTGATTTACCACAAATTATAGCGATCATCATCATGATGCAGTTTAGACACGGTTTATGTGCGCGTTGAATCTAAATACATTCATTCATAACTTTTAAACGATACGCAAATGACTATTTAGTTATACTCTTATTTAAGTATAGATACTTTTTTAATACTCTTTTCACAAAAGTCCAATGCCTTTTTTAAGCTGACGATGGATATATATTACTTTATTCGTTTCAGAAAATTCTCACGGACATTTGAGAATGTGTTTTTAAAACAATGGTGACGTGCGATTTCATTAATAAAAAAAGCTCTATAATGTAATGGAAACTATTTATTTATTGAATCATATGAATCTAGTTATTTCCAATTGTTTTAAATTGACTTAAAATTACTATTTAATATGCTTTTTAAAAGTAATTTTATGTGCGTGCATTTATTATTTTTTTAATATTATATAAAAAAGATTTTTATCATATGTAATGATTTAAAAATTATCAATTTATTTATTAGTAATTTCCAATGTTCGTTGTTTTGGGGTCAGAAACAATTAATTTTCATATCGAAATAAAACAAAGCATTACATTGAACAATGAATGTCTTAATCGTGGCATCTTTTATTATATGATGCTTTTAATGCACTTTTTTAGCTTTGATCTTTCTTAAGGTTTACTTTGGAATAATTATAATAATAATAATAATAATAATACTGTCCTTTAATAGAACAAAAATAAGATACTTAATAGTATAAGTGAAGCTATTTAACGGCACTATTGTTACATAATGTAATCTAATGTCATGGCACTCGCCAATTCCATCTCTTCTTAAACATGCCCACGCCTGTCTCTTACTCAACCCTTATACCATGTTATTAACGCTGAGATCATTATACACGACCCTATGCCACCGGCAATACCATAGTTAAGGTAAAATGCGATGATATGAACAATTAGAGGTGAGGTCACTAAATTGAGATATAAAAATGATGACCATTTCTACGGGCGGATCAATTTATATATACATTATATTTATACATATAAATGTATATCTTAAATTTTATATTTATAATAATGTTTAGTTATTTAATGATTCATTCACATTCCGATGCTTTTCTTAAATGCTTTTTATGAGTTTATTTTTGGGGTAAAAATGGAATTCCATTAAATGAGCGTTTTCCCATCATTAGCATTATCATGAGGTGTATGGAGGGCGGTGATAGAAGTGGTGCCTTTAATAGTTAATCACCCCAAAAATGCTGCCAAAGAATAGTTTTGCGAAGGTCAGTAGGGTCATTTGGGTGAGAGAATGAAAGTTGAAAATGAATATTACTACGATAATGTAATACTATTCAATAATAATACCATATTAGTACATACATGTACACTTACATTATGGGTACTATTGGATGCTTTTGCTTAATATCGTTATTGTCACGCATGAATTAACGAAAAATCTTTGCATATACATGAAAGCATAGAGATGGTCATGGGCATTGGGCGATGGCATTGACCACCTGTTACCCCATAATAAAAAACTATATGCCTTTACTATGCTTTTACTATGCCTTTACTATTCCTTTACTATGCTATCCTATTATTAATGACGTGCCTCTTATTGTTTTGACGTTATGCTTACATAATACATGTATAGCTTACGTTTGATGTGAATACATGAGAATAGACGTACGATCATCCGCCATCGCCTATCACTTAACGAACATGAAAAGCATAACCGTTTTCTTATTTCATGCCTTTGATCATCATTCCAATAGTTTCTAATACTCTAATACTAATGTATATATATGTGTTTTTGCACTTTAAACGTGTTTATATTACATATTTTTAGTCGATTCTGACGCTTTTTTAAATAAAATTCTGAAATTTAAATTAAAGAATTTAATATTTATAAATAACATGAATAATAAAAAATATTGAATGTGAATATACTAATAAAATGAATACTGAATAAACATGTTACTATTAAATCAAATTGAAAGTGAACGTATTCTATTTTCTTTCACTCCCTCCATCATCATCATTTTTCATAAATATTATAATCGTATTCTCACCCCTCTTTTCTATTATCTCTCTTTTGTGAAATATTCATTTAATATTCAACATGTGAATGATCAATACTTTTTTACAATGAGTTTCTCCTGTTAATGTTAGTACTAAAAGTGGCGGATGTTTAGTACTCGAATAGCGGAAGTCTCATAATATTTCATAGTTTATTCGTTTACAATATATGGTATTAGTGTGTCGTGTTTCGGTACACCGATTCCAATGAATAACGCTGAAAGTGAATCAGCGATTGTCGACGATGCGCATCACCGATGAAGTAACTTTTCATCGATGAGTGTATTTGGGAGTGTTTTATACTCTAATACCAGTCAAATGCTAGTCTATTGCTAGTCTATTGCCAGTCTAAAGCTAGTATGGTGTGGATTATTATTGCATTTAATCATGGTGATTCAATTTCATTGATGTGATACAAAAAGTTGTCCATCTTTATATTAAGTCATTGCTTCCCTTTGGGAGGGGCCGCTAATCAGATGCATATGTGCGTAAAGACGTTTCGAAATGCCCCACGTATTAACGACAATAAAAATACATTCTCAATCATTATTCCTTTTCTTAAATAATGTTTCGATATAATACAACACAATTGCAAATTGCATATTCTGATGATGCCCTAAAATTTTATTTTTTATTTTTATTTATTGTTTTGCGCATTGTTTCACATCCATTTGCTTCTTTCATAATTTACCATTTACCTTTGTAATGGTGAACGGAAAACTTTGTCATTGTTTTGCCCTAAACCATTATAGCGATGCTCTGCTCTGAGTCAAAGAAGAATCTGATCATTCAACTCTATGCCATCACATCACATTAATAAATAAATATAATAAAATGCTTTTATATACGTAATGCCGTAGTTCTGTCTCCACACTGTTGCATCTCTCATTTCCTTTTTGATCTAAATCGTGATTGAAATTCACAATAAATTCCTCCATTATTATCTATTATCTATTAATGCACTCAAATATATTATTTGCATAGTCATTGGCAAAGCATTTGAAGTATATATTTCATATTCAACACAAATGAAAGCATATTATTTATATTGAGAAATACTAGTATTTGTACCATACATTTATATTATGTGTATATACTAAGATATTAGTACTTTTATTATACTCTTTTGAAATTCATATGGCAAATTAATGATACAATGACGTGCACCATCGATTAAGGGCAACATTATGGTGGACTTTTTTTTAATGCATATATCTTTATGAACCTTTTCGAACCTCTCCTCCGCTTGATCGTGATCCACTAGTGAATGCAACTTTTGATAGGCATATTTGATGTATTGGATTTGAGCCTTCGCCTGTGCCCCTTTTTCTTTTCATTTTGATTCAAAATCAGATTCGATCGCATTTTGTAATAGCAACAGTTATGCATCGCAATATAATATTAACAACAGGTTACCCCTCATCCTCGAAAAATGAGTTTTATATTAGATTTAACGTAACATTAATACGTACTAACAAAATGTACCTTTAGAATTGAATAGATACACAGATGCTACAAAGAAAGTGTGAGAAAAATGGTCTTTTCCTTTTCTTATATAATGTATTGATATTATATTATTCTTTATCCATTGAAAAAAGTTATTACAATGACATGCCTATTGAATGGTAAAATATTTGTCTGCATTTTGAGGCCACACACACACCCGCACATACTGAAAACTCTCATTATGTTATAAGCATAAGCATTTTATAACGTGCTTTAGAAATGCCTCTTTTTATATAATATATTTAATACTCTATGCATAAACATCATTAATATACATGGTTTATTCACTATTTTTGTATATCATATGCGATTTGTTATTTATTTTTTTGTTTTTCATATTTCTCATGAAACAATAAAAATATTTTTCCGCAGTTTTTTAAACGTAAATTCCACGATAATTGACTGCCATCGCCATTATCAATAAATGCTTTCATTATATACTTTTTTATTCGTATTTTATTTTCTTTTAATTTTATAGTTATTTAAAATAACTTTTTTTCGTGTGCACTTTCCTTAGTACATATAAATAAATTTTATGCCTATGATAGTTTCTATTTTATTCCCATGAATTACGATGATTGTGATATAATGGTGATGGTGATTCACATCAGTGACTCTGATGTCCGTGAAACGCAAACTTTTGAACCGCTGTATTAATGCTATTTACTTAACTATTAAACATAAGGAGTTTATATCCTAAAATCTTAGCATTCATCTGCTTACACTTATGTATGTTTATTTACTATGAATGCTATTAATACATGTATCTACAGTAGTGCCATGTACTATGTACATGTACTATGTATGTATGTTGCATGATGGGTCCTCTTTTCTCTTTTTCACCGCATAATATCGCTCCTCTGCGATGCATTCATGTGTGACATCAGAAAATTATGTCACTGATTAGTTAATGCGACAATACTTTTGTGGGAATAAAGAAGAAATGAGAGGGGAATTGCCCATCACACATCAACAATGAACAATACACACAAAAATAGCTATAAAATAGACCGGAGGTCGTTTTAAGTAAAAACTAGTTTATCATCAGTTCGTGGTGAGATTACTGATTATTTCATTCGTTATAAATTTGCTCATTCAATAGCATTATTATTTTTTTCCATTATTTAAAATGCATATAAAAATTCTATTTTTTTAATTTTTTAAAAATATTTATCGATATCGGCTCTTTAATCAGTGCATTAATATAATTTATTATTTATATATTCATATTGTATTTAATGTTTATATTTAATTTTTTTGAAAAAATGAATATCAAAATGATTATTTATGCTCTAAATTTTTTTATTCATAAATTTATTTTAAATGAAAGGATTAATTGAAATTAATTGAAATTAATTATTAAATGAAATAATTATTATAATGGCATAATGTCAAAAACAAAAGTATTTATAAAATAATAGAAAACAGTGTGTTGATCCCTTTGATTTATCTTTTGTTAAATTTCAAATAAATATTCATATTCATATATATACATATATTGTGTCATAAAATTATACACAATAATTTGAGTCAAATAATTCATTTGATTGTAGAGTTTGAATCATTCGGCGGTAATTTTCGATTTTATTGCCTATTGTTTCATTCAAAGGCATCACGTTTAAGAAATACATGCACATTCTCTACATACAGATACTGTGTATTTGCACATGTACAACATGTTGTAACACAATGAATAACTATTACTATTACCATGGCATTAAACATTTCTTTAACAATCATTGTCTCAATGTACATCAAAAGTGACCCGATTGAACCTATTTCTATGGGATTATCTTTGCTCAATTTATACAAACAATTAGCTAGTTAAATTTAAGTTTATGTCATCGGCCTTTATTAATTCGTTTGCTATAAATAAATACTTATAATATTCACAACACAAGTATTGAAGATACTAGAAACAGTACTAATATTTGTTTATACAATTGTCTCACGCGCGTTTTCTTTACTTTTTAAACTGTCATTTATATAATATATATAATTCCTTTATTCATCCTTTCAATTCTTTCTTTAGTAAAGACTAGTTCTTTTATTGAGTAAATCTTTACTAGCAAGTGCTGGAACTAGTGCTTACTATTGTGATTCTTTATTCGCCTGCCATTATGGTAACGAAACGTATTGTGGCAGAATCTGCTAAAAAAAGTACAAATCGCATAATCGCTTGAAACAGATTTAGTATCACCTGACATATGAATCACACATGTGTATTATTCTTAATGTAAAACTGAATTTATATTCTGATAATATCCTTGATTTTTACTCACATATGCAGGTATATACACTATTAAATGCTAACATTGTAATATCCTTCATTTTCTTGTGATTGTTGTATGTCCATATACATTAAGGGTATTATTAAAATTATGTGTGATATTAGTATTTGAATGTAACAGTATCACAGTAATTATCATTATGCATATTTTTAATAATAATAATAGTAATATGCGAATGTGTTTTTTCAATGTTATACGTTAAATGCGGGCATAAAATTAATTGTCGCCTATTTATTTGCAAAGATCATAAGCCCCATTGACCCATTTACTAGCGATGGGTCTTGTATCATGTGAATGAGTAATATGATTACTAAAAGCCGTGAGTAGGTGCATATCGCATTTTTATTTAGTTCTCGTGTTTTAACGAAACTCATTCATTTGATCAGTACCTTTTGATCAAAATCAAAATCAAAATTTAACAGTATCATCATCAATAAAAAAGTATATATATAATAAGTATATACGGGATGAGAGTGTGAGTATTTGGGACTAATTGAATGTGCTGAATATTGCAATGCGCTCATCCTCTTCGAAGTGTATTTAATACCCCCGAAAAGTTTGAGGGGATATGTGATGTTACGAGAGAGGGGAACAGAGAGAGGCAGTCTCATATCATTCGCCCATAACCTAACATTAGTGCTGTTAACGGCCCACAATAAACGACGTAACAGTGTGCCGCAGTGTATAACTCGCTTCAGAGAGTCGCATTCTCACTTTGGCACAGTACGCTTTTCACCAGTGTGTGATGCACTCTTTAAACAGTGTACGTTTTCTGTGTTAATTCATACGCCGGTTTCATGTGTTAAATATTAATATTTATATTAAGTAATACAATGTTCTTATGTTATTACCATAGTATTTAAAAAACACATTTACGTATATTTATATACACACACACTAACCACAAAAACAAAAACTATTTATGCGTGTGAATTGCATTTCGTCTTTTATTTTCATATAAACTTTTTTAGTGTAAAAAAGTATGATAATATTCGTGTTCAATGAATTAATGTTATTTTTAATCATTTAACATTTTAACACTGTAACCAGAGATGTGTTCATAAAAGTGTCATCATTCGTGAATGAGATTTGTATTGTGATCCTGTAATGGTCAATACAGCAAAATTGAAGTAAACTTTGCTATTATACGAGTTATATGTGGATTTACTTTTATTATTGGACTATTGACCGCAGAGCAATATTTGCGCATAGCTATGTCCACATTATAAAACACACATTTGCCAATGAATGCGGCTAAACAATTGATGCGGTTTGTGACTGTAATCAAATACTATTGATGTAAGTTTAGTACTTTTATATATAAATATATATAAATATATATATATATATATATTAAAAATGAGATATTTATGCCTTTAGCATTTCCCATGAATTTTGATTACCAATCAATTGTTAGGATATAGAATTATTTTGCGTTTTGTTTCTGCCGATAATCATTACTAAAAGAAAGTTTTGAGAATTTTTGATTATAGCCCATGCCCCATACCACTATTTGAGTTCCAAAAATTGTTATATGATTTTTAATTGAAAAATGAAAACAAAAGCTGTCAATAGTTTCATAGAGTGTATGAAAAAATTGAATGCGTACGGATGTGCATCACTGACGATAATTCATTTAATAACAAATTTATTATTATATCTCTATCTATATATGTATGTAACGTAATGTTCGTATTAATAAATACGCAGTGAAAAGTTCCAATTCTTATGTGAGAAAAGTTATTTTTATTATGAGTGATTTTTTCTTTGGCATTCGCTTCGTTTTTCTCAGTAAAAGACATATGTCGGATTCGCAAAGAAAAATGTTTACTGCGCTTAGAGTGGGAATAGAAAGTGGCAAAGGCCATCATCAGCACCATCATCAGAACCATGATGAGTGCCATGATCGGCATGATGATGATGATGATCTTCAGACATGCAATTAAACATCAATCGTGCGATTGGCACGGGAATGGTGTTATGCTGAAAGACATTTGAGTCAGTCATACACTGGCCTTGAGATACTCAATAACATTTTCAAGAATTACTATTACTTCGCTATTACTAATGCTTTAGTATAATAAAACTTATTTTTCACTCCCAATGAGAGCCAATGAGCTATACATTAACTTTTTATGTCGATTCAAAACAATTGATAATGATGATGGCAGAATGATGATGATCATGATGATGATGATGATGATGATGGCGATGGTGGGATGAGACGTGATCACATTTTAGACTGTGTTTTGCTTTCTTTTGCGTGTTTCTCAATAAAGTGTTCGCCCTTTGCATTTTCGGGATGATCAATAGCTTTTAGTACGGGCCGTGAGCAATGCATGCATTGTTGTATTTTTGAGCATTAACTAGTGTATATTAACTTTTCCATAGTTTGATGGGTGTATTAATTTCGTTATCAGGTCGTTTTGTGGGTGCGCCGTGCCATAACCTGTTATGCAGATTCATATTGTTCTTTTACTTCGTGAGTCCATAGCGTTAGACATTCCTTTTTTCAATATTTTACAATAGATTATGGACGAATGCAAAAGATATATTATTTCCTTCATCGGTATTTATATTACTAATATTAATACTAATACTTTGGAAAAGTTGGGCTGAACTGCCCACGTCAGAATAATGTTGATTGTCAACCCGCGCATAAGTAATAGCAGATACATACACTTTTCTTCTTTGAGAATACTAAAATACTAACAATGTTTAGTATTTGAATATGATTATATTGTTGGCGGTGGTGGCGGTGGAGGCCTACACTATGGCATCAATTGAAATGTGTGCCTTCCACTTGTGTGTGCCATAGATAAAGGCCATAATTGTGGTGTAAACATGCCTAACACTTCACTTTTTATAAATGGTCGGGTATAGTATTATTAGTAATATTTAGCAGTCATGTGTGATGTGCGGCATATTTCTCTTTTTATCATTTCTCTCTTTTTTCAATGCATATTACGCATCTGAGAGTTGCCAATGCCTGTCGCGGGCCGCACTTTTCTCCGCGATTTTAGTCTCTAAAAGAGTAAAACAGAATCGCATCATCCTCTATCTTTATCTTTATTTTATTTCACCCTTCGGCAGTGCAACAATATGTATACCTAACGTTTAAATGCTATTGCCGCTGCCGCCGCAAGTGCCAGTGTTAGTGATTATGAAAATGCTAAGGTTTCAATTGCCATTTCATTAATTTGATCTCATATCAAATATAATATTTAAATCGATATATTTTCCTATAGTTACTTATATTAATAATACTTTTTTATTTATACATTATTATTTTGGTTATTATTATATCATTTCATTTTACAATTACAATATCATTGGGGTCATCGATTGATCACGATAAAGTAATAATGCTAAAACCACAATTACTGAATTACTATAATCGGTTATAAAAAAATTGCCGCGATTATTAACCGCACAATTCATTGTTTAATAGCATATTCCTGATGCACGATTTTCCTGTATCATCATCATGCTGACCTTTAATGTTAATATACTAATAAATTTCGATATTATCATTATGTATATTCATATTTTATACAATTTTTGTTTAGATCCAATTCCATTGATTGAGCAGTATATTGAAAGCGCAAACCTTAACTCTTCAAAATCAGCATCTCATTCATTGGATGATGGTTATCGTTCATCCGATTCTAAAAGAGGATTAGAAATTGAATCGCATTTCACAGATCTCATCGGAGATCCAAAATCATTGAATCATCTGAAAGACTCTAACAGAGGTAAGGCCTACAGTAATGCTTAGAAACTAGCGATAGTGTACTTATGAAAAGAGGGAAAAAAGTTGCTTAAGCATTTGAGGAAAAATGATTATTACATTTTGATGCTCACTATAATTGTCGATTGGTGATTCCATACACACGCATTGAATATAAATTGCTGCTGTTTTGAAGCTACATTTAATGCTTTTATATACTAGATATATACTAGATATATACTAGATATTATATACTAAATATAAATCGCTGTTTGAACCTTTCTCTATATCATTACTTCTATTACATCCATAATACACCATTGCCATTTCCATCAATGGCATCACAATCCAAATCAACTCATATAACTCATACAAAATGCCCGCCTCTAATGGGGTGGTTTATGATGTCGCGGTTATTGACCCTTTAGCTATATATACCTCTACAGTATTTCAAAGTGATCCGTCACCTCTGCCCTCTAACCATATAACAGGTGTATATTGTAATTTTTTAGCATTTTATTTCTTCGGTTATAAGTTTACACTATTAGCTTAATGCGCATACGTTTAGAAAGTTTTTTATTTTATTTATGCACTTTTTAATTTGTCGCATATGTATATACATGCATAAAACACAACGAAATAATGATAAAAGTTCATCCCATTTCTGTGCATTAAATATAATTAAATGTATAATAAAATATTTTTAGATATAATAAGATATTAAAATATATAAATAAATTAATGCATTTCCAAACACTATGCTATTATTGTTACTGTTACTATTGCTTTTATCAACAATCAACAGGTAAATTTTATTATACATAAATTTTATTACAAAATTTTACCTTTTATTTAAAATTAAAAACGTAAATGCTAAAAAATAATTATTTTCCTCATAATTTTATGTTTTTTATTAAATTAAAAATAGATTTATATTAATTATTTTTTATTTTCCCGTTTTCCCCATTCTCATAAACTATCATTAACTAAAACAATTAAAAATATTCAGATAATATATGTCCACTGATTTTATTGCACAATGTTATTATGGCGATATTTGTAAATGGAAAATACATGAATGTCTTTCAATGTCAATTAGAGACTGAAATGCAATTGAAAAGTTAAGAGATAAGAGTTTTGTAATTTTTGAATTAAAAAACAGATGAGGATCTTATGATACAGTGATTGGATATGGGAAATATGTCTTTTTAAATCACATACACATAATGTCGCCATTACGAGTTATTAATTTTAAAAAAAGTGACATTCCACGATAATATAATTTATAGGGGAAAATCGTTAACTATCAAAAACGCATTGTCCTTGACTAGTACTAATATATAATACTAGTATACACATATATATTCCTTTTATTTCTTTTTTAAACAAATTTATGATTTTCTATGCAATAATCATTTATTGCTTTTAATTGTGATGCGCGTTCCATACCATTAACGATATTCTAATAGCGATACACACTATTTCAATGATAAAATCGAATGACATATTGTCTCTATACTGAAATTGTCTTAGTTATTGACATCGTAACACACGTGGTATGCTCTTTTACTAGCTTTTTCACTAGTATCGTCCTTGGCCCAGTCACTTAAATACTATTCGGTTAACAAAAACAATCAGTTACGCAAAAAACGATATATATATATATATATATATTGACTAAAGAATAATGCTTATGTCTCAGGTAAAATTATACTGACGCTGAAACCGTTGATGCGCGTCACTTTTTGATTATTGTCTATTACTGGCCATAGTAAGCCTATGTTCTGATGTGCACCTGTTGTGTATGAAAAACTTAAAAGTACTAAAAATACTATGCTTATTCCATGCATGATGTATGATCGAAATGTTTAATGCAATGGGAGAATATGACACATTATATGAGGAGCGATCGAGCAAATGATGTACAGACTTTATCATGCATAAAATGACCATCTCTACTCATGGAAACCAAATACAAGGACAGGCACTAAATGAAGCCTCTGCTTTACATTAGCAGTTAGACACCTGCTCGCGGATGAACATAACTCAATAACTCATTCTCTTTCAGTTATTAGTGCATCCATTTATTCATTTTATTCATTTCACTTAAAAATTTCATGATAAATTGTATCGTTTGCATTGTGATAAGAGATAAGTAAGAAAATTGGACTCAAATTAAGCATTTATATTCTCTATAAACAGAGGCAATACTTAGTAAGCAGTATTAGTGATATTATCGAATTGAAACGACAATTGAAATACTGACTCATGAAGAACCTGTTGGCTTTATGCGTGCATTCCATGCCATTATACGTACATTATATGTATATGTGTGCATATATATATGTATGTATGATGAGTGTAAATCATGACTTAAATGTTTGGTTTAAAAGTTTAAGAAAAGAGAAAAAAGAAAAGAAAATACAAAAAAGTATTTTATTATATATAAAGAGTTAAACAAAAGTCAATGAAATATATCGTTTTATTATTTAGTGTTTGGCATTTGCATTCGCGGCTCACACATGTATTACAATATATATGCATTATATTTGGTTATATAATGCGTGAAATATTACTATGAACGGAGACTCTGCAGGTGATGGTGAACATATAATAAAATATTGTATATTACATTAGCAATAGTAAAGGCGTCACTTTTCATGCGGGGATCGCATCAATTCGCATCACTAATTGGGACAATGCTCTCCAATAAAGTAATAATTAATATATTGCGCTCATATTAATGTCAAAATTTGGCAGTTATTTTGTTACAATGTTATCATATTATACTATCGCAATGTAGATATACTACCAAAATACTAGCAAAATGCTCATAACTATTTATTTGTACGCATGCAAATGGACAATAAAATTCTTTGCGTGTCTCATTTCGTTAATTCTCTTTTTATTCGTTTTTAGCATATTTTCTTTTACCGTATCTTTTTCTTCTTTTTTCATGAATACGTAAACATAAATGAAGTTATGTGTTATGTTTAAATACGCTCATATTTTTCTATATATTTGTGCTTTGTATATATATATATATATATATATATATATATAAGTTAAGCCGCGAGCATAATGAAGAATTTGGCATCAGGTCAGGTCTTCTATTAAACTATGTTCTGCATAAAATACTAGTAAAATACTAGTATTTAAAGTGTATAAAAGAAAAAGATGCAAAAATCAGGGTAATGCACCTGATTCAAGTTCATCCTTTCCATATAAGTGACAATGTTAAAATATGAGTGACACACGATGAAATAATGTGATACCATTTGTTATCATAGTTATCATAGTATTCATGGTCTTATTTAGCAGTACCTCTCTGTATTAGTGCCCCTCTATCCTCTGGCAGTGTCCATCAAAATGCAATGCACGTGAGTGTATGAGCGTTTAGGGTGACATCAGCACGAGGCAATGGTTAAGTTAGAGTCTAGTATATTATGGTGGATATATATTACATTAAAGCGATGTTCAGTGAGTTATTCAATTGCCAGAAGCATCACACTCAAAGATATACGATTCACTGTCACATGCGATGCTTTATATTGAATAATGCACACATATGTATAAATGTCGAATGCGATACGATTGGATATGAATGCGATGGAAAAAGGACCTTTAAAATGTGATACAATCATTGATTATTATGATCGAAATTCTTTTTTTACGATTTATGATATTGCATATGTCATTACATTTATTTAAAACGATTTTTTATATTTAATGCGATTATTAACTAAATCTTAAAACATAATATAGATTCGTTTATTGATGTTTATTCCCTTTATTCGTTCACTCATTCGTTAACCTGTTATTTGCAAATGTATTATATAATACATAAACTTTGTAAATGAACAAAGAGAGAATGCATAATAAATTGCTTAATGCGTGTATGATCTTTTTATTTTAGTTTCTTAGTTATGGTAAACCATTTGGTGGTGTCTTTTTATAACATTAGCGTGTCGTGACATCATTATCCATCTATCAATTTCAAGTGATCATTTTCCGTTGCCCTGAGGCTCACACTAGCAACTAGTACTATGTATAGCGTTGTCTTTGTCCCTCGCAAATAGGAAATAATAATAATAATTGGCTTATATTGGATCGGCAATTATTATTGATATTCATTTCCGTTCCCGTTGGGGCTTTCAATAGGCTATGGCGTCAATTTGACGATCATCATTTGAATATTATTTAAACATTATTTGAACGATGCTTACATTTCTCATTAATTATTGGGTCTTTCAATTTATTCGATCATATTCTTTGTATTTATTTTATCATTTTCTTCACTTTCATTTTTTATATTCATCTTTCATATTCAGCAATTGATTTATTATATATTTACCATCCCCTCATTCGGGAAAAAGATCTAAAACTTTTCATACCGCACATTTTATAGTCTCTCTATAGTCTCTCTCACTATGTAATGATTTATATATCCCATTCTCATCTCTCAGTTATATTTGTCTTTAAAAAGCGGATATTGGCCCCCTCTAAAAAAGCTCATATATAAAGATCAATAACTATTAAGGGCATCCTGGTAACGGACAACTATAGCTGTAGTGTGTGAATGTATGCTATATACACATATACTAGTATATATACAGAGTATGTATTTGTTATATATATTGTACATGTATGAGTTTGGGATATGGATGTAGCCATTAATAGGCGAGCGATGGATCAGACTAAAAAAGTGAGTCTCAATGTTCTCTCCCTTTTGATAAGTATTTTTGCCCATAAATTAAAGTGACTTTTTCAAAAGGGAATTGCGATTTGCAATTTATTTGACAAAATTGACAAAGAACTACCATAAGAACTACCATCAGAAACACCATCAATAAATTGCCATTGCGCCAAACACTGGCCAAAAATGGCTAATTTTAAATGAGGGAAAAGAATGGGGGAAAATCTATTCTCTCTCTAGTATTTTAACATTTATCTATGTATGTATGTATGGGCTTTTTAAGATGTTACAGGGTAAGGTCATGATAGTGTACGCGACGTGATTTGATCCACAAGTATATATATATCTAGTATATATCTCGTATAAACAACATAGTGTCGTATATATATAATATCTTAAAGTGTATATCAATGTATCTCAATGTTTCTTAAAGTATCTCAAATCTCTGCTTCAATTGAATTGAATTGTGGAGTATTATCATCTGTCTTTTTCCAGCAAATTCCAGAGCTAAACTTTTTTGCCTCAAATATAATATTGAAAAATTTATTGCCGTTTCAAAATTCATTCCACACATGCAATAGTGTACAGACACTGGTGCTAGTTGCTAGTTGCTGCTCCTCTTTTTAAGAGAAGATAGTGGGGGATGAAAAATAAGTCTCCAGTCAGAAGATGAGACATTAAAGAAGACTCTTTAATTGTGAATGTGACAGGGAAAAGAATAGAGGGAATGGAATTATCGGTCTGCTTAAAGATTGAAAAACGTGTATAGCACTAGTGTAGCACTAGTGTTGGTGATGATGATGATATTTACTTATACTTTGTATATTACACTTATAATGTTGGGGAAACTTAAACTGCACACATTATAATGGGATGCATGTGTACGCATACTAATTACGGGTATAAACACTTTACTCCTTATAATGTTATGCATCGCATTGCAAAAGAAAAACTTTGTTAAACTTTGATACTAGTCGATGATGCTAGTTATACACAGATATAAAATGTATTTGAGTGGATATATGAGGATCTTTTCTCCTTTTTACTCCTTTTCTCTCTCTTTCATCTCTTAAATAAAAATGGTTTAATTCATAATCAATATCCTTAACATGTATGTATATATACCCTATCACTAGTGGTGATGTAAGTTAGTTTGAGATGTTAGTAATCAGCCTGAAATGCATCGAAATTCTCCCCGTTATTAATGCGGCACATTAAAAATAATGGTATGTGTATAACTCGATTTTCCAACATGATTTAAGACTATACCATGTTAACTTTTCGGTGCACCATTCACGCGAACATCACATACCATTCCATAATCATTCCATAAGCATTGAGTTAACAGTGTATCTTCTGTATGTTCACTAGTTCGCTAGTTAGTGTCTTATTCGTTTATACTGTATCCGTTGGGGTGCACTCTTCTTATTAAACAGATTCTTTCAATATTCTGCTCATTTTATACGTTTTTTCCATTATAATCATGTTTATGTTCCTATGATTTGACCATTGCTTTTCACATCTAATAGCAAATACTAACATCAAACAAATGTCTTTTAGTCATTGACGATGATTATAATGATTATGATGATTATTGCGGTGATGCACCTGTATATATTAGTAGTAACATATCTGAACTTTTATTCATATACTTATACTTATACTTACACTTATACTAATATAAAATTATCTCACACATCTCATCATTCACTACGGGCAACGAATGAAGCTAATGCTAGCTTTTGCTTTTATTTTTTCATTACTTTAATATTAGTAATCTTATAATTTATTACCGGCATTAGTAAATGTGTAATAAATTAATTTCATTCATTCAATACTATTTAATCGCGATATTACATGTCGAATTTTATTAAATTCAATATTCATTAATATTTTAATGCGCATATATATATAAAAAGCAAACATTTTTAAAAAATGTTTTCCCCAATCGCAGGTGATAACTTTGAAAGTGCCCCAAAGTTAATACCCACGATTTTATTCAATTCAATAAACGTAATTTATGCGATTTGTTTTTAGGTCCTTTAATGTGTTTGGACCCCCGCCCCATGAGCATGTAACTTATTAGAGTCCGATATTTTTTATTCAATTTTATTACCATTCTCTTTTTCGCGGTGTTATTACTGTGATTATTAATGTATATAATTTGAGAAAAGCCATAAACGATATTAGTCCATTCTTTAGTACAATAAAAAACTGTTATATTTTTAAACACAAAAATATTACGATGGCATCTAAAAATTACAATAAAAATTTCCTCAATTTTTTGCTTTTATATTTATTATATTTATTATATTTACTATTTGTTAACTATATACTTAACTATATACTTGCAATTTGCAGAATCGACGACAGACATCTCATCAGTGGAGGAAAGTAATACATTGATCCATAGTGAAGTCGCTACTGAAAGTAGTAATATAATAAAAATTGAGGAAAAGGATAGTAATGTAAGTTTTTAATTTTTAATTTAATTACAAATCTATTATTTATTTGTATTGACTATTACTATTGCTATTACTTCCCTCGAGTTAGTCGCACAGTGAGGATGCTGTGCTCTTTCGAGTGCGCTATTGTTTCCTGTTAACTTTTATTTTAGTATGCCCCTAAATTCGCAATGAAAAATACTAAAAGTCTATGACAGTACAGCACAGGGAATAGAAAGAAAAGAGAGAGCTTTCAACAGGAGATTCGCATGAGTGACACTTGCGCTTTGTTGCGTTATTATCATTAGTATTTCTATATTATCATATAATATTTTATTATAAACATACACCTTTATACTAGTATGCTACTAGCATATCGTGCATGATTGAAGCTATCATTTGTTCTGATCTGATATTTTCCTCTCTCAATCACTGAGAAACTTTTTGCTTTATGCGTTTTGCTCTTTAAAAGTGCATTTTATGTTTGACAATAAATTCGCTATTTACAAGGACAAGGACAAGCACTTATTGCTAGTTTAAATGATATATTCAACTAGCAACAAATACTGATCACTAAACTTAAATTTTTATGCTCAATAATTCAATTAATTATTCTTTTTGTTAACTATGTTCTCAGTAAATGATCGCATTATATTTACGTACTGCTGCTAGTATATACTAACACTATCGCATTGATCCTATTGTTTTAGTACATTCATATCTGAGTTTATATCTGATATTTATGTACATTTACTATACATATAAATGTATAGTAAATGTATGAACTTTCTTCTGTTGGCGGTGATTATGATTATGATTATTATTAATATTTAATAATAAAGTATTAGTGTTTTAATTCATGTGCGAATGTGATATAATAATATTAACAAAATGTAACAGTAACTCTATTTTAACATTCAACATTTACTAGTGTTTGTATAATTTTCTAGTGTTATGCAATCTTTCATCAGTAAATTATTATTATATGAAACTCACTGAAAGTACTAAACTAATTTTGCAGATTAATTCCACAAAAGAGAGAGTGAAAGAGAAAGTGAAAGCACAGGAATCATCTAAAGGCAGCGATTTATTATTAGAGTCTTCATTAGCAGAAAAGAACGTAAAAGATTTACAAAGTGGTAAGTTAACTTATCCATCGCCATAACTAGTCAACTAACTTTGCGACAAGTTTTAAATAAATATTAAATATTTAATTTTACCATTTTCCTTTAATTTCTTTTTTTCCCTTTACCACCCCCTTTGACTATTCTATGTACACTAGCCTTGAACCAATCACAATCAAGTGAATTTTCAAAAGCCAACCGGAGGAATGACAAATTATTTTATGCAAAGTAAGCATATTTTCAATACTAGTATATTTATCCTTATAGCAATTAGTTCAAAAGTTAGAATAAAAGACGGGACAGTTAATAGCACTCAATCAGATTAATTTATTAATATTTTTTATTCTCATATTATATACATTATATATATATATAATGTTTTATTTATATGTAATATACACCTATAGTCAATTTAAACAGAAATTTTAAGAATAATTTTATTTAAATGTCATTTATTATATGCGTTCACTCATTATTTATGATAAAATTAAATAAAAATTTTCCCATTGTTTTAGCTTTACCTTTATTATTATCAAATTTATGCATTCTGTGATATACCATGATACAAATAAATATATAAATTTGATATAAATTAAATATAAGCTCACACCTTAATATATTAACTAGTTTATTAAAAAGCATTAATATTTATTAACGAAACAGTAAGTTCCGCAAATGTAATAATTAGAATAATTTTAGCGTTTTTAAGTATTTATTTTATTATAATGGAATTAAAAAATAAATAAAAGTCTATATTAATGAGGTACGACTGTAGAAATGATTGTCTTAGAGTTGGAAATGAGAGGTTTCGCTTTACTTCTCAAGGCCTAAACGATCATAAATGTGGTACCCAATGATTGCCATGTATTGCCATGTATCTCATTGATTGTAATGAACGATAAATTCCTTTAATTATACACCTTTTGTTTCTTTAATTTAAATTTTCATATGTTTATTCATAGTTTACCATACATTCAGTGATTAGGGTTTACATATATGTGAACGCGTGATTCATCGTATAATTATGTTTATGGTTATGGTGTATAAATATGTGTATATTTATATATATTTATTAATGCACATTTAATAGTAATAAATATTATTTTAATGATTTTATGAAAAAAATTTAAAATTATTTATTTTATATTATGTTATCTTTTCATTGTATTAATTGCCTATTTTATTCCATTTTAAATTATTCAGAAGTATTAGTAGCGAAGTAATAGTTGATAAAAGTGAATACGCAATAATGTCTGAATCGGAAAAGGACACAAAAAATGAGGTAATTTAAAAGCTTTTATTTTTTAGTTATTTTTAAATAATTATTAAAAATAATTTTTCTTTAATTAACATATCTCAATAACAATGAAACAATTAATTATTACGCGATGTGTATATGTATGCGGTTTATACACACATTTTAAACATGATATATGAGTTTTGCATTAAATGAGGAAAAAGTTTTTCATTTTTTCTTTGATTTTTCTTTTGCTGTGACATTATTAATGTAAAAGTAAATTATAGTAAACAAATTATATCACTTAAAAATAAATTGTTAACATGCACTCAATTATTACCTACTAGTATCTACTAGTATCTATATTAAGCGTTTTAAATATATTTTTACTTTTTATATATAGTTACTAATTTTAGTGCCCCTCAATAAAAATAGTATGTTATTTTTTATGTGAATAAAGTCATCATTATGATGCATTAATAGGATTTTGAATTAAGTACTATTCTACAACTATTTTACCACAAAATGCCGATAATGGCGGAGGAACATGGCGATGCAATTAATCTGAGTTTATTTAAGGTAACTGACTAGTAACTGACTAGTAACTCAATAGTAACTGCTGATATTTGCATTAATCCCCACTTAATTTGGTGCCGGCGTAAGCTCAGGATTGGATCTGTATTCGAATTCTCGATGCAGAATCACCAATGAGCTTAATTCTAGTTATACTATACTAGTATCTACTAGTTTTTAGTTAGTAGTAAATAGAATTAAAATTTTTGTATCACTGCTGGAGTTGGGCCATCAGAAAATGGAGCGTGAAATGAAAGAAATTACATGCAATCGCTACGTTTTTTGTCGTTTTCGTGCTATTTTCAGCCCATTTGATGATCATCAGAGAGGACTGATTCTTATACTTTCACCAATAGTTTCACTATAATATAGTTAAAGATAAAATTACTCGAAATGTAATATTGTATATGTGCTTTATTTACTTGTGTCTTATGGTATATTCACTCTCATTAATTCATATATTATTACTTCACATACAATAAACAGAGAGAAATTTTTCTTCGTTATCACTGTCGTCGTATACATACTATAATTGTGTATTACATGAGTTGTATATGAGTATATGAGTGTATTAGAAAATAGAGAGAAACAAAAAAAGCAAAAATGAAAACGTATATTTTCATTGGTTACATGCACTAAACTTTTTTATATATAACTATATATGTGCCCCTTAAATAATTAATAGCGTTGGATTGAGTGCTTATATATGGTCGGCTTCCCTCTCTTAGTACTACTGCTAGTACTAGTGCTAGTACTTGTGCTTTACTTCATTTTCGTTGCTTCACTCTCATTTTTCCTCTTTTCTCTATTTGTATCTCATCTCTCTTTATTCCCGCACACAATTCTCAGTTTCACTATCAATTGAGAGTCACTATTTGCGTGTGTATTTTTCGTATAAAAGGCAATAACTGAATTACATGAGACTAGTAATTGCATTGCAGCATCCCACTCTACGCGCATAAATATATATATATTAAAGACACATTGCTACTTACTTACTAGTATATAAAATAGAAGAAAAGATCACATAACCACATCATAATATAAAGAAATAGCTTTTTCCAACCGTAGCATCACTCTGAAAACTCATTTCAATAAAACATGTCAAAGAGAGGCTTATAGACTAGTACTATGCTAGTTCTATGCTTTAAGTTTTGTTTAGTAATAGTAAATATACATGTTATATGTATATATTATGCTATTATATTGACCGTAAATAGTGTATGTGTGCATATCGCGCATTATTTCTTTTCTTTTCTTTCATCACTAATAATTGTGTTTCATCCAAAGATTAAAATAAAAGAAAAAAATATATATAATAACAAAAGTAACAGTTAAAGCGATATTTTGTGAGAGAATAAACGGATGTACATTATATGCTAGTACATTATATGCTAGTAAATATATAATTTAATAACATTGTAAGGCCATAAATTGCTCTATTGGTTGATTTATACACTTTGATATATTTTAATAATATTTAAGTAAATTTTTTAGCGTGACTTTTATCAGCATCAGGGCAATACCGTTCTCATTATCAGTTATTGAGTATATATTGCTATGAAACTAGTATTTGTATGAAAATAGTATATATATATTACTTAAAGCAATAGTCTATCAAATATAAAGGATCAAAGTTTTATTATCCCGTATTGTGCATGACACAAACATGCATTTCTAAAGTATTGCTATTCTATTGCTATTACTAACAAAAATTATTGTATTATTATTGGTACGGCAATAAATTGTCATAAAACATGTTTAGGTATAGATAAAATTAAGATATTGAACCCTCTGAGATAGCATTTTATAGCGTTATATTATGTGCACATTTTTCTCTCATCACGTTCATCACACACATATCGACGATATGCTGTGAATTGCGTATATGATCAACACACTGTCGAATAACTTTTATTAACATATGTACACGTATTATTACAATATATTGTATATTATAATATTGTACTTTTAATGAGCGCTTTACCTGCATTTTATACGAACTGAACTTATAGCATGAGCCATCAGTCATGAGCAGTGATTTTTGATAGCAATAGATTTGCCACTATTGGACCTGAGACCACCCAATTTGGCCTTTGAATGATTCCTTTTGAGAAGCGCCGGCACATAGTACTACTACTATCAGGATATGTGCTTTAGTATTGTATATTTATTGCTTTACAACATTTTTATCTTTCACTATTTATATAATATAAATGTACATCAATTTCAATTGAAATCTTTTTAACGCCAAATTTCATCACGCGATTGAGAATAGCATTAACTTCTATTTAGTCATTACTATTATTTTCATGTTTATTATTATTATTATTATTATTTTGGCATCAATTTACTAAAATTCATTTGTTAGTTCATAAAATGTGATCATTTTTTACTTCGAAAATGATTATATGCGCAGATATTTCAAAATAAAACATTATGGTCTTTAAACTAATTCCACACTATCTTTAGTATCAAAAGTTTTAAAATATTTTGGACGACGCCCGAATACCTTTTATGTAACTTATTCTAAATCGTCCTTTAGAATAACAAAAATAATATTAAATTATTTTTTAAATATAAAAATCACCAGAAAATGGCGTATATAATGTATATATTGAATAAAATGAATATTTTTAGAGTGCACTATAATCACTGCATTATAATTAACTTAAATTTAGTGCGCAAATAATTTTTCCATTCACTATTTTAGCATACTATAAAAGTACTATTGAGCTCATTTCTTTTAAATTTGAAAAGTTCATTAGTGTTTTATTCAAAATTTATACATATGCATTAAAATGTATATAATGCAGCATTTTTAAGTATACACTATGTACTAGTATATTAGTAATATTGGGCAATGCTCAAAATTGAAAAGTTATAATGTAACTTTTAAGTGTTTCAAATTACATTTGGATTAAGTCAGTGTATAAATATATAATAAATATCAAAGACCATTGATTCTCTCGTTTCTGAACATTTCCGAATATAATGCAATCATAATATATTCCTTTAGTTATTGAATGTTAAAACGTGATTCAATGCATTATATACTAATAATGGTAAAGAATAAAAAGAGATATTCATTGCGATGGAAAAATGGTTTTAGAATGATATAACATTACTGAATGTAATAATAATAATTTGTAAATTTGTTCATCGTTCGCAAAGACATGCTGTTCTTTCATGTGTAAAATTGTGTGAGCGCACTATATACTAGTATATGCTAACATATAACATATACACATATACACATAGTATATATTAGTGAATGAGTTGTTAGTTGTGTTCATCGTGGCGGCTTATCTTTGCTCAATATGTGTTCATATCCATGCTTCAATTACACTTTTCATGCGAAAAGCCTTTGAATAGAATTTTGGGAGAATCGTCCCTTAGTTCTAAACATCTATTATCTCATTTAATAGTTAGTTCAATGCTGATTTGCTATTTACTTATAGCTTTAAATAGAGTTCATATGCATCAGATGGTCACTAATTGATGCATTCTAAAATAGCAAATTTATACATAAATATAAATATATAGATATATACAAATATATTATATAATGATAATATAATATAATGATGATATATATACTGATGCGATGTGAATGATGATCATTTCTATTTTTATATAAATTTATTTTTATTTTCCAATTTATAGATGCAAAAGGCAAAGATGATCATAATATATATAATAATAAATAATATTATAAAATACTATAAAAGTAATGTTATCTTATATCATATAAAAAGTAATAACTATTTTTTGATCACATTTAATATATATATAAATTAGTTACTGTAATATAATTTTTATAGAAATATCAACAAAAAGGAAGAGATATTTATATATATTTCTAAATAATATATATCTATATATATATTGAATATCATTTTGGTACTTTAGATCCTCCCACAGCCACAATGATTGCCTTTTATTTCAATGATTATTATATGATTATAATGATGATGCTTTAAAAATGACATTATAACATATAATTCAAAATTTTATTTTATATTAATTGTAAATGTAAAAAAATTTCTCATCATAAACTTTGATTCATTATTTTGCAATAAAATTGTTAAATAATTTACTTATTATTTTATTGCATATGATTTAAGTACACTTTAAAGTAATATTACCATACTTTTAATATTATTTATTTGCAGTTTCAATTCTTAAAACTATTTTCATATTATGATTAAAGTTTATTTTTTACCATACATGTTTTAAGGTTAATTTTGAATGAACATCATTATAATTTAAAATCATCATATAAATTATTATGAAAAAATCACTGATTTCATATATGATATGCGTAAATGTATTTAAAAAACGTATGTTTATTTCACATTTTTGAATTTATATAATATAATTTATAAATATATTTTAAGAATTTTTGAAATACGTTCATAGTGAGCAATTTATTTGCCTTAAAATTAGTAAATTTTTGAAAAAATAACGATCTTAAAATTTTATTAAATTTATAATTTTTTTTAATTTAATGATATTATATATCAATATTGATATTGAAATAAATGTTTTAAAATATTTAAATATTAAAGGAATATTGCGAATGATAATATTTAATTAAATGAAATATAAAATTATTGCAATTTACTTTAATTTATCAAATTTGAAACGCTTTCTGCCTCTACTATACTAATGCTGATACTAAAACTAGTAGTGCTACTAGTTTTCATATTCAATTGCTTTGTTTTTATAATTTTAAATCTATAAACATCACATGAAATATTTATTTGAATTTTAAATACATTTTTCTAAACATAGTTAATGTTTTGTGCATTAATTCTCTCATCCCTTTCGAACGTGAATATATCTGATTAAAGATCATGTGTAAAACAATTCAAAGTTAACTTTTTATGAACATTTAGAACGTGTTCAGCTCAATTTCTCTCAGTTAATGGTTCACTGTTGACTTTTGGGCTTTAAACTGCGATTTAAATGAATTTTCGTTATTTAATGTTTAAACTATGCTCAACTGATGGATACTATAATATTGGGGTAATGACAATTAGTTGATCGTGTCACATGAAAGTTTTCGTGGTTATAGTGAATATAGTTTAAGTTAAGTTTGCATTTCTTCCGCCTCATTTCTGCCTTTTTTAATCCCTGATACTAGGACTTAACTATGGTTGCATGTTTCGTTGGTCTTTAGTCTTCGTCTTCATTTAGTTGATTGCACCGCGGCTTAAATATTTTGCCATTGTCTTTTCCTTTTTCATATAATAATAGTAATAATGTTTGGGGCTCATTTTATAGTATATATGGTGCTATCGCGACCGCTCTGTTCATGAATATTCATTAACTTACGTAATAATGAGTTGACTTATGGCATTGCTCGTTTCGTTGGCCATTCTATAGTATTATGTAATATATAATATACTAATATTGTACACTATTTTTGTCTATTAATTCTACACTCATGTAACTCTTTGAGGCAACTTTTAATGTCTTTTAGCGTTTTAAACGTTTTTCGTGCCGTTTAACTCTATGTTCACTCATGCAATAAATGCATTCCATAGAGAGATTCAAAGTAAAAATTGATAATCTTTTCATCCCAACAGAAAGTTCATTTATTTGCGCATAGCTATAACTACTAAAACTAGTAGCAATACAGTAGTAGTATTTGTAGTTATTATAGCAGTGTAAGTTAGTTGTAAGTGAGTTAAAAAGAGGGCTGAAAAAGTCTGTTGTCTAAGAGTTGATGAATTATAAATAATAATGCGACAGAGACAATAATGGTCATATTATATCCGTACGTATTGTTATGAGTTCAGCACCACAGAAATAGTTCTGAGACCATAAAACATCGGCTTTACTATTGTTTTGTATAATACCACTGTGAAAGCGATTATGTGTCTCTGCGGCAAAAATCGCCATGATTTTTATTATTATTTAACGCATCAAATTTAATACAATACATTAATGGAATTTTTCTTTTTTATTATATTATATTATATTATTATTCTCTGTACTCATATGAGTACATTGTATAGTTATTGCTATAGTTATACATAAACAATATTTGAGAATAATATAAAATTTTGCATCAAAAGATGCCTTTGGTTTTTTGCGTGAAATTATAAAATCCTATTTTTTAAGGAAAAAATGAATAATAAAAAAAGTATTTTTTCCTTTATAATTAATGAGATAATAAAGAACTTTTTTGAGGAGAAATTTACAATTTAATTTAACATATATATATATATATATATCTATATATAT